>JAZHYW010006187.1:0-91419 GCA_037355805.1 Ixodes ricinus | reverse complement strand
TAAATGCCGAAGTAAAACCGATTTTGAGAATTCCAGAGGTTCCAAGGTTTGGTTTTTCTCTGGTCCGCTACATGAGTGACAAAGTAGTTGCAATACTTGATCCATAACTGCCAAAGCAGAATCTAATTTGTGAATTCGGAGTGTGCCAGAGTAGGGCTTTCCTTTTTCTAGCCACTGGAGAATTAACTAAGTGCCAGAAGTGCCAAAGAAACCCCAGAGGCTTGCCGGAGCTCAGCATTGTTTTGGTGTTTAAGAAAACTGCTCTTTCACGTGCTTAAGAACAAAATTTAATTAAATATTCGTTGAAAACACGATAGTCAGATGTCATCATCTCCGTTCCCAAGCAGCACAGCGATACTTGGCAGTGTCGTGCCAGTATCGGCGTACCGTCGTTTTGCCACCGGATCCAGTATTGGCGCAATACCATTGGAATGCCACACGAGCGAACAAAATTGTTTTCGGACGCTCCCAGAAGTTTATTAAACCGCTACTCATAAATCAAACTCGAATGGCTTACAGAATTTTGAGGGAGCAGGACTAATCTCAAGAGCATGCTTGCAGTGCACTTCCTACTAAAAGAACGGCCGCATATAATCCGTGATAGATGCACATTCCGAGGGCAGTGCACAGCAACACAACAAACACAAGGTCGAGAAAAAATAAGATAGCCAACGTTTAAAGAAAGTTTCGCTGTCGCCGAAGGGCAGTTACTAATAGCCGCGTTCCACAAGAGCGATAAACAGCAGCAAACGCCAGCGATACATGACAACGAGCTACAAACGCCACTGGCAGACAGCTTTGTCGAAGCCCGCCGTCCCACTCGACTGACACGACGCAGAACACGGGAAGATGGAAACTTGTTTCCTAGTGAGACTGCAGTTGTCAACAAAACACTTACAAATACACAGACAGACAAAGTCTGGCGAATTGTTTTTTTGTGTTTTGCCCTTTGGGTGGAAAACGCGCCGACAAACAGGTTAAAAATATAAACGATTCCTTTATTTGTTGATAAAAGTCTCCGCTAGTTTGTATTTGCCGTTGGCGACTTTCTGGCAGCAGTCGTAACAATCGACACCAAAATTTTTCCCAAGTATAATTCAAAAATCATTCTTTTTTGGGGTCGTTCGATGCATTCTAGGTGAGCGCTACGGAAAGTCACGCCGATCTTGAGTTCATTTATAATTATATGGCATCCCAATTCTCCTAAAACGAGATGTCAAGTCTGTCATCTGCCGGAATGGCTTGCCGGAACGTCTTGTCCTAATTCGTGGAGAGCGGTCTTACTTTGACCTGTCCCCGGACGTCGGTGTATCCATCCAGATTGAGGGGTTTAGACCTCAGCGTCCTGAAGCACCACCTTGCGCACAAGGTATTTTCGAGCGAAACCTGCCATAGCAAATTCCTCTTCGCAACACGACCGCCAGCAAGCAAGCCATGGCCGCCACTAGCAATTGAGGGACGGGAAATGCGGGAACAAACACTGGCCGCCAAGGTCTTCTCTGAAGGTCGAGCGGCTGAGAGAGACACCTTGGGAACGGGATGAATTGTAGAAGGGTGAGAAGAGAGTCAACAGAAGGTACAAGCGGGCCAGGATGATAAGTTCGTCTCCGAGAGATGTTCCTTGGTAGGACTGTTTGCAGCGCTTCAAGTCCAATGACAAAGAAGAACTTGTCCGTCGTCGATGGTTTGTCGGCGCTTGTCAGAGAATGTTGGTCAATACAGTGAAACCGGATCTGCCACACGCAACAGAGTGTCGTCGCCGAACAGAGATCAGTTTTCGTCGCTCTAGTGGTAAGGGGCTTTTATCGAAGCGCGTCCAACAAACACACCAAAACAATTCCATGTACTCCGAAGAAGAAAATGGACATTACAAAATAGTTTCCACGAACATATTCTGGCCGTTTATGACCAAAAACCACGAGCACGAACGCACAATAGCCGCAGAGCACTGAAGACCGCATTCCGGAAACTGGACCTACGTGGCCCCATGCCCATCTACATAACTTGGTAAACGGCGAAGTGATTATATCAGCGCGTGAGAGCGGGTCACGTGACAAATCTTCGCTCAAGCGTTTTTGTCCTATGCGTCCTACAGAGAAAGGTGACCCGTTTCGCTCCACCCATCAGATTTGCTTAAAGCGGCCGTCGCGCTCGCTCTCAACCACACAAAGACATACAAGAGGTTTGGACAGCGCGAAAGCTCCCTCTGCATTTTCGACTGATTGATAGGAAAGGAAAACAAAGGTAATGTTTCGTAGCCGAGACTTGGTTTGTCTCCTTTAGTTCGGGCTTGGGGAGAGGAGGTGAAAAATTGTGAGAGCAAGTGCCTGGTTGATGTCAAATGCTACAAGTGAACGTGAACGAAATTGTCGACTCCAAGATTTCATTTAGGAAATATGAAACGTTCCTCCGAGTGTGAAGCTTGCGCGCTACTACAGAGCCACGGCCGCTTCTGCTTTTTACTTTCGTTATGCTTTGAGATTTATAAATCAGAATGTAAGACACGCACACAGCTCGAGTCACTTCTGCAACGCTTGGCCTAAAATGGAAAGTGTTCAGGAGATCTGCACACATCTGCCTCGCTCGGCACTCACTCGATGGTAGCAGTTGCAGTAACGTCAAACCAGGTTGAAGGCGCGTCCCGATAATGACGTTTTGTACCTTCACTCGACGTGCGACTACAATAATTCGCCGCAATCTGCGTTTGCCAAATCGCAGTTGTCTGGTACAGTTGAGGAAAAGCGTTCGGCCCACCTTTAAGAAAAAGAAATTAAAATACACCCGAAGTAAATTAAAACGTTGCGAGCAGAAGTAAACTTGGTCTTTATTTATTTAAGTTGTAGACCACACACGTAAAACCAACACCTCGTCGGTCATCTACCTTCAAACATAAATAAAAATGTCCAACAAAACCTGACCTGATTACTTAACTAAGGAGTTTGCTAGAGAATCTTGGTACCAAGATGACAGATGCTAAAGGTTCTGTAACACATCGACATCGAGCGTAGCAAATGCGGGATAGCGCAGCGAACACAGATACCGATTAGTTGGAGATATAGAGTTCCTTCTCACCGAAATATGAAAGGCGCACGTTATGCGCTACACTGCGGTCGCAGGACTCAACGTCGGAGTATGACAGAGCCTTAACCCTACAACTAGACAGTGAAGCCTCACTTTGACAATAGCTTGGTGATTTGGGACCGAACACGCTTTATCACCACCGAACGTTCTCACAGGAAGCCTAACTCTTGCACTTGTTAGGCGATTTAGGTCCAGAAATGCCAGAAGACAACTGAACTATCAGGAAAGGATGACCAAACTACGACCCTCGTTTGGCGATGTGGGCCCAAAGATGCGAGATGGGAGCCGAACGCCTATGCAATAAGCCTAACTCTGGTACTTGCTTGGAAACTTTGGCCCATACCTTCCAGATGACAGCCAACTATCGGACCATACCTTCCAGATGACAGCCAACTATCTGGAAGTGAAGCCTTACGTTGGCACTTATTTTCTTATTTGTGCCCAAAGATGCCAGATGACCGCCGAACTGCCAGGCAGTAAGTCTAAAGGCGCGTTCCCACCGGCGATGCGATCTAGTCGCGCGATAACTTTCATCGCAAAAGCGACCATCGCGGGCAAAAAGCGACGCGATTTGAGCAGTCGCTACTCGACCCGACTTTTTGGCGATGCGATCTAGTCGCGGAGCGGTTGAGCCAATCAGCGGTGCCCCGGAAGTGACCCGCCAGTTTGTTTACATCCTGCATTTTGTTTTGAGGGAAACGCGGGAAAGTTGGGTCAGTGCATTCGGGCGGGAGGTACAAACATGTCGGCGACCCCCACAGAGTACTGCCCAGAGGCCCTAATCAACGCTATTAGAGAGTGTCCTTACCTCTACGATAAGCAGGATCCCGATCACAAAGATCGGGACAAAAAGGAGCAGGCGTGGAAGTCCATCGCTGCGATTTTCGGCATGACAGGTACGTACTTCGCGCTCACCTTTCACTTTACGTTTCCGGGGGACCCAGGCCCATATTGAAATGATTATTGCACTACTGGCGCCTCTCGTCACCAAATAGTTCAGCCGCTACAGGAGAATGCCGTGTACGTTGCATGCTTAATTGGCGGTCTTTTTTTTTCTTTTAAAATGGAAAGCTTTTATGACGCATCTATTCCGAAGGTCTGTCGTCCCGCGATCTACCGGATGTTCCCGAAGCCGGGACCACCAGCCAGCGGGAGCGCACAAATTGGTCTTTTAACTTATCATTCTAGGATTTAGTACAGTGAAGCCCCAAAAACAGTGCTTTTTCCAACGCAAAATAACGCCGTCTTTTTTCCCCGAAACCATACAATATTATTCTAGGCCATAGTGGCGTTTATTACGACTGAAAAATGGGCGGCCTTTTTATTATTCACTTTATTTTGCCAAAATAAACGCCACAGAGGCCCAAGACATTATTTCATGTTTACATGTGAAGAATAGAAAAAACAGTTTTTGTTTTTATTCTTTACTGAAGTAGTCTTTTCAAATTGTATTTAGAAAATGCTCCATATTATTACATCTCCATGCTAAATTACATCGGGATTTGTTCAGAAACCATTTTATGCAGTCCATTCAAAGGCCGACCCGCCTTCGAGATTACCCTGTATTGGAAATACATTTTCGTCAGTATTTCCCAGCATGCAGGGGTCGCATAAAACCATTTTTGTTAGCATTACATGTTTATAAAACTTAAAACTACTGCACGGACCACTGATAAATTTACCATGATCAGGTTTCAGACAGTTTGCACATCACTGTGAAAGAATATACCTCCTTGTAAGCAGCAACGTCTTGTTTTTTGTTTCAGTATTCAACGATACAACAAAAAATTAAAAACTTAAAAGACGTATACGGCAACATAAAGAGGACTATCAAAACAAAATCAAAAAGTGGTGCGGGTCTCTCCGACATCCCATTAATAAAGTGGACACACTGGGAAGCAATGATGGCAATAGTGGAGCCACGGTCAGAGCCTGCACTGTAAGTATTAGCAATCCGTGCTTTTTGATGCATGTTGTGAAGATATCTGTGATAGCAGAGATCCATGTGTTCATTTGTGTTTTCTATGCGCAATTGCCACTACCTAACTATATACATTTTCCCGCAGTGTGTACTGCAGCTTGCAGTATGAAGATGCAAGCTCAGGGTAAGCAGCAATTAACATGACCGGAAATCAAACCCTCAAACTGGGAATCCGTAGGCTGGCACTTTGCCTCGGAGCCACCGAGGTAACTAACTTGGCATTCTAACATTCCTGTATTGAAAAGGCAAGTGCTTCCTCCAGCAGCATTTTTCTGCTGGTGTTAAGCCATTGTCAGATTTCCTTTATTGCAGATTACATTCCAAGAGCAGAAACATGTGCTGTGGAGCCAATATTTATGTGGCTGGGGCCTGTCTCTTATACTTATTGTGGTGCGCACAAGAACATTAATGACTGTCATGAAATGGGAATTCTCGTAACATTTATTACCAACCTCTCCACAATAATGCTTTCATAAGTAATTAATTTCAAGTATATGCAAGATGCAAATGAGATGAAGAAAAAAGACGTCCAATGACATCAACAAGTGCTAAAAATTCATGAAAAGAAATGAATATAAACTTTGCACAGATATGAGTGGCTAGGCACACAAAACTCAAACATGCAAAACACACAACCAAAAGACATTACCACAAAATCTAGAACTCGAGGAACACACACGGAAACAATAAACGACAGCATCAGTGCCACAACGGCTGGCAATTACTTTTATAATCAAAAATTACAAGTGAAAGCTTGTGCAATGAAGTGAGTACAATTATTGCCTTAGATGAATAATAAAAAAACAAGGATGATGCAAGCAAGAAGGGCAAAAAGAGTGAACACTACACATTAAACATTAATCGGTGGAATTGAAGTTCAGCAAGCAGTCCGCTGCCACAAGCACCACTGGTAGTTGCCTCAACCTCAACTGCAGGCCATGGCTTCGACGAGTCACCTGGTCATGAGTAAGAGAATATCCAGGTTGCCTCAATAAACAACACGGTATGCACTCTAAGGAGTATTGTTCCAGACTTTCGAGGCACTCCGAGACAGAATGCTAATGGAGCAGTACATGACAACTTGCGCTGGTAATTTATGGTCTTTCTCAAAGAAAGAGACGGCTTGACCCTAGATGATTTGGCTGATAAAACCGACGTCTTTCTGGAAGCGCAGACTCAGCCGAGCGCTTTAAAAGCGAAAGTAGAGGGACAAGACCCGAAAACCAGTCCAAGGACAGTCCCTAACACCTTCAGAGAAGACACAAGGAGAATCCTCCGATGCTTTTTATGCAATAAGGTAGGACACAAAGCAGAGAATCGAAAGAGTCGCAATCAACAATACAAACCATCGACATGTTGGCACTGCGGCCGGATGGGACACAAGGCCGACAAATGTACTATGAGGGCTGGCGATAAACTACAAGCTTCTTACCTGTGGACAGCCTCCGACGAAACGACTGGCGAACCAGACGAGACTTACCTCACATTAAGGAATGGCGACAAAATACCAGTGGTTAACGCAGCTGTACGGAGGCCACCCAAGTTTCTGGTGGCGAATATGCCTATGGTCGAAGGCTGCGTTGGCGAGCGAAAAGGTAGAGTACTTCGAGACACCGGCTGCAATACAGTAGTCGTAAGAAAGAACTTGGTGGCCGTTGGGTGCAACACCGGAAACTGTAGACCCGTATATCTACTGGACCGAACAGTGAAGTACTTACCTGAGGCGGGAATTGTGATCAACACACCCTTCCTGGCAGGAAAAGTCGTGGCCAAGTGCATTGACAATCCCCTTTATGACTTAGTGCTCGGCAACGTTTCACAAGTGAGAGACCCCAACGATCCGAACTCATATTGGGAATCCGATCAACAGCGAAGCGACGAGATGAAAACACCTACTGTTCAGGATGTTGGTCACCAGCTAAACAAGAGAGACGAGGTACCAGAGAGGAAGGGCCACAAGGAATCTTCTCCGGACGACTTGGAAAACACAGACTTGGGACTGATAATTCCGCCTTCAAGTGCCTCGGGACTGGGAGAGTCGAGAAAGAATAAGAGTGGGAACAAAACGGAACATCCACTGAATGTGCCTCAGGTTCCGATTTTCGAGACGACAGTCGAGAAGCTTTCGACAGAGCAGAGGAACGATGCGTCCTTGAGGAAATGTTTCGACAAGGTCGGAAAGGTGGTAAAGAAACACAAGTGTCGTACGAAGTATGAAATGGTGATCAAGAACAACCTGCTCTTTCGGAGCTGTATATTTTCCACCGGGAGGAGTATAGAGCAGCTGGCTCTCCCAGCAAGATTCCGACCAACTGTTATGGCAATGGCACACGATGGTATCATGTCGGGCCACCAAAACTTGAAGAACACTCTCGCGCTAACGGCTCAATAGTTCTTTTGGCCGGGCATGCAGAGTGACATCGAGAGGTGCGTGCGTTCCTGCGATGTATGCCAGCGTACGGTGCCAAAAGGCAGAGTAGGCAAAGCGCCTCTTGGGACAATGCCTGCCATCGAGACACCATTCAAGAGAGTGTCGATCGACATCATCGGTCCGATCAACCCAACGGCGAGTTCGGGCAACCGATATATTCTGACCAGGTGGACGTTGCCACAAGGTACCCGGATGCTATTCCATTAAGAAGCGTCGGCACGGAGAAAGTGGCAGAAGCCTTGGTAGAAATGTTTTCTAGGTATGGAATCCCAAATGAGGTCCTTAGCGATAGAGGTTCCTGCTTCACGTCGGACCTCATGAAAGAGGTAAGCCGGCTGCTGTCCATGAAGCATCTCATGACTACACGCTACCATCCGATGGGCAACGGGCTGGTGGAAAGTTTCAATGGAGCCATCAAACAGATGATTAGAAGAATGTGTCAAGAAAGGCCTAAGGACTGGGATAGGTACCTACCGGCACTACTGTTCGCCTACAGGGAAGTGCCACAGGCAAGCCTGAAGTTTTCTCAATTTGACCTACTATACGGCCGAAGAGTTCGGGGACCTTTGACCATCCTTAAGGAGATATGGTAGAACGAGGCGCTTGAAGACGACGTGAGGACGTCCTACGGTCACGTAATGGAGCTAAGAGAGAGACTACAAAGGACATGTGAGTTGGCTCACCGCTTCTTGGAGGAGGCCAAGATCAAGTACATGGAGCACTATGACAAAAAGAGCGCCAACCGTCAACTGAAAGAAGGGGACTTGGCCCTCATTATCCTACCAAGCGACCACAACAAGCTAATAATGCAGTGGAAAGGACCATTTGTAGTATCCTGCAAAAAGAACGAAGTGGACTACGAGCTCGATGTTGGAGGACGCAAGAAGGTATTCCGCGTGAATATGCTCAAGAGCGGAGGCAGCCAAGCTGCAGCGCGGTAACGCAGGACGTTGGGGAGGCTACACTTGCTGGAGATGCCAACAAGGCATCAACTCCTAATAAAGTGACTGTACATGACTGGAAAGAGGTCACGGTCAACGATGACCTGGACGATGAAGAAAAAGATGAGGTGTGGAGGTTGATCGAACAGTATAAGAGCATATATTCGGGTCTTCGAGGTCAGACTAACTTGATCACGTGCGACCTGAAATTGGCCACCGAGGAGCTCTGTGCGGATAAGGCAACCTGCGTTGCCATTTTCCGTCCAAGAGACAGTCGAAAAGGAGGTTGCGGAAATGTTTCGACTGGGCGTTATTGAACGGTGAACATCACCGTATAATGCGCCGGTTGTAATTGTTAGAAAGAAAGACGGTTCTAACGGGTTTTGTGTTGATTACAGGAAATTAAACGACGTGCTTAAGGTAGACGCAGAGCCGATTCCAAAGGCGGACGTCACCTTCGCCAAGGTGGGCCGTAAGAAGTTTTTCTCTAAGCTGGATCTAGCGAAAGGATACTGGCAGATCCCGATGGAGGATTTGGCCAAAGGGAACACGGCGTTCTCGTCGAGTAGCGGACTTTTCCAGTTCAGGTTCGTGCCTTTTGGGCTCAAGACTGCCTCCGCTACCTTCAGCAGACTGAGGAGAAAGTTGCTTCATGGAATTCCGGAGGCTCATCATTACATCCATGACATTCTCATCGCCTCGGACACGTGGACGCAACACATGAGGACGTTGCAGACAGTTTTTGATCGGTTGCAAGAAGCGAATATCACGGCTCGGCCGAAGAAATGCGAGATCGCATTTACAAAGACGACCTTCCTCGGTCATGAGTTGGGTGGAGGAGGAATCGCGCCCCACGCGGAGATCCATGGAAGGATACAAGACGCGCCAAGGCCGGTGACAAAACGTCAAGTGAAGTCGTTACTCAGGCTTACCGGATATTACCGCGATTTCATCCCAAACTACGCGGATCTTTGCCACACCACTGCTGGAGCTCACGAAGAAAGGAGAACGAAATCAAGTTGAATGGGGGTCAGCACAGGAGGAGTCGTTCGAGAAACTGAAGGACTGCTTATCGAGACCACCTATCCTGTTGGCGCCAGATTTTGACAAGGAATTCGTTCGGCGGACGGATGCATCTGATGTATGCCTGGGCGCAGTATTGCTCCGGGAAAGTGAGGGACTGTTGCATCCATTCGGATATGCGAGCAGAACATTGGTAAAATGGGAGAATTATGCCACCGTAGAAAAAGAGTGTCTGGCGATTGTTTGCACCTTGTAGCGATTTAGGCTGTACTCATATTGCAGAAAATTTCGCATTCAAACGGATCACCGAGTTTTAGATTGTTTGAACAAATCGAAACACTCCAACAGTCGCATAATGCGATGGAGTTTATCATTGCAGGAAGAGGACTTTCACATAGAATACATTAGGGGAAAGACAATGTGGGAGCAGACTTCTTAAGTAGTAGATAGCTAAGCCGTCGGGGGATATTTGTTCGTAAAGGCAGGACACAGGGTTAATGAGACCCATTAGGATTTTTTTTGTTAATTTCGGTGAGGACAAGAGTGTGTTGTCCACGTGTGATTTGTACGTACAATTGTGGATACGAGAGAGTAACCTCGGTTCGTTTTCGTGATGTGAGAAATATTAATTTTGGGATGTGGAAACGACATACGTGCGTGTGTGCTAAGGACCAAGTGTGGTGGTGTTTGCGAATGTGCCGCGGTCACTACAGCAAGCCATCGAGGATGTCGCCTTCGTGAAGAAACTTCATATGATGAAAATTTCGTAGTGAGGGGGTGTGTCACGTTCTGGTGACGATTATTACGGGTGGAAGAAAAGAAAAAGAGGAAGGGAACGCACGCGTTCCAGATAATGGCGTGCGCGAGAAGAGAAGCGGCGGTGAAAGCCAGGGTCGGGCCGCGACGCACGGTGACGACCAGAGCTCTGAGGGAGGACCAGCCGCTACGGTCGGCGACGCCTGCTACGAACAACTCCAGGGGCAATACGGGACACCGGCTTCTGCATCATCATATTGTCACGGGTGGTGACCAAAATAATAATAAATAAACAGGAAGAAATAAACGTTTAATGTGGCGAACTTGTGCCCAAAATAAAAAGGAAAAAGAAAGGTAATAACAGCAGAGCGTCGCGAGCGTCGTAAGTCGGCGAGACAGCAGAGTCGAACGCTGGGGCGAAAACTGACTCCACTCGCCATGCGGAGTCCCTTATGTACCCTCGTGGGTTTCTGGATCATTCGGCGTAGAACTTTCGGTGCGTAGAACATTCGGAACTCGATCAGACGAGAACGTTCTCGAACTTACGAGAAGGCTAAGTTGAAAGAATAAATAAAAGCACAGTCCCCTGACTGGAATCGAACACTGGCTTTCTGCGTGAAAGGCAAGCGCGATAACCGTTAAGCCACGAGCGCGCTGCCTGCTTGGACAGCTGCGCTCGCGGCATTATTCCCCCTTTAAAAAAGTGCATCGTCCCGATGCAGCACAAAATGAAAACACAGATTCACAGCAAAAGGATAGCAGAGTCGCGAGCCACAGTTCACAGTTCACAGTTCACAGTTCACAGTTCACTCTTTGACGAGAGTCCAAAGTTCTATCGTTCGTAATACGGCTTGAGCTGGACGACGTGCACCACCTCGGGTCGTGGCTGGCGTCTTGCAGATGGGCGCGTTCCGTCGGGTAGAACTTCGTAGTTCAGATCGCCCAGGCGTCGGATGATTTTGTAGGGTCCAAAATAGCGTTTGAGAAGCTTCTCGCTGAGACCGCGGCGCCGTATCGGTGTCCACACCCATACCCGGTCTCCGGGTTGAAAGTGGACGTCCCGGCGACGAAGGTTATAGCGGCGTGCGTCGACTCGCTGTTGGTCATGAATCTTGGTTCTTGCCAGTTGGCGAGCTTCTTCCGCGCGTTGCGAGATCAGTTGAGCATCGTCGTTGCCATCGTCGGCCGGCACGTGAGGCAGCATGGCGTCGAGCATTGTGGTAACCGTCCGGCCGTGTACCAGTTGGAACGGTGTCATTCCCGTGGTTTCTTGCACCGCTGTGTTGTACGCAAACGTGACGTACGGCAACACCTCGTCCCATGTCTTGTGCTCTACGTCGACGTACATGGAGATCATGTCGGCGATCGTCTTGTTGAGCCGCTCGGTTAGCCCTTTGGTCTGCGGATGATATGCGGTGGTTCGTCGATGGCTGGTGTGGCTGAGCCGAAGAACTTCTTGAGTCAGATGTGCCATGAAAGATGACCCGCGATCGGTGATCAGCACTTCAGGTGCGCCGTGTCGAAGGAGGATGGACTCGACGAAAGACTTGGCGACTTCAACCGCTGTTCCCGATGGAAGGGCTTTCGTCTCGGCGTATCGTGTAAGATAATCGGTCGCCACGATAATCCACCGGTTTCCTTGCGTTGATGTTGGGAACGGCCCAAGTAAATCCATTCCAACCTGCTGGAAGGGCGTAGTCAGGGCAGGTATCGGCTGCAGAAGTCCCGCTGGCTTCGTCGGAGGCTTTTTACGTCGTTGGCACTCATGGCAGGACCGTGTGTACAGATGAACGGTCTTCGGGAGTCTCGGCCAGTAGTACTTGTCACGAATCCGGGCTAGCGTCCTGCTGTAGCCGAGGTGTCCAACCGTCGGGTCGTCGTGGCATGCTTGAAAGATTTCTTCTCGAAGGCCAGCAGGAACCACCAGCAGCCAGTCAGAGTTACTGGTTCCGAAGTTCTTCTTGAAAAGCACGCCTCGCCGCAGAACGAAGCTTGACATGTCTCTGGCCAAGACTCGCGGGACTGAACTTCCTTGACCCTCGAGGTGGTCGATCACCGCGCGAAGTTCCGGGTCGTCTCGTTGGAGTGCTCCCAACGTCGGTATCTGTAACTGCGCCGAGAAAACGGTCGTCATCGTCGTCGTCGGTGCTGTCGGAAGGAGGTTCGACTGGGGCCCTAGACAAACAGTCGGCGTCGTTATGCTTGCTACCAGACTTATGCACAATGGTTACGTCGAATTCTTGCAGTCGGAGACTCCAGCGAGCGAGGCGTCCTGGCGGGTCCTTTAGGTTGGCGAGCCAACAGAGAGCGTGGTGGTTCGTGACAACGCGGAACGGAATCCCGTACAGATACGGGCGGAACTTGGTTAACGCCCAGACGACAGCAAGACATTTCTTGTCGGTCGTTGAGTAGTTTTGCTCTGCCTTAGACAGTGCCCGGCTTGCGTAAGCGATCACCCTCTCTGCTCCGTCTTGTCTTTGGACGAGTACCGCGCCGAGTCCGGCGTTGCTGGCGTCAGTGTGAACTTACGTTTCCGCTGATGGATCGAAGTGTCCGAGGATAAGGGGTGACTGGAGTCTTTCCTTCAGTTCGTTGAACGCTTGTTTTCGCTCCTCTCCCCACTGGAAGTTCACGTTGTCCTTCGTCAGATTCGTGAGCGGTGCAGAAATCTTGGCAAAATCGCGAACGAAACGTCTGTAGTAAGCGCACAGCCCAAGAAATCTTCGTACGGCTTTCTTGTCTGATGGCTTTGGAAATGCGGCGACAGCGGATGTCGTTGCCGGGTCAGGGCTTACACCCTGAGCACTCACGACATGGCCCAGGAATTTGAGCTCGCTGTAAGCGAACTGACATTTTGACGGCTTGAGTGTAAGTCCAGCATTCTGGATAGCCCGTAGCACGGCTCGCAGACGTCTCAGGTGCTCGTCAAAGTCGCTTGCGAATACCACGACGTCGTCGAGGTAGACGAGACAGCTTTGCCATTTCAAGCCTGAAAGGACGGTATCCATTACGCGCTGGAAGGTCGCTGGTTCTGTGCACAGTCCAAACGGCATCACTTTAAATTCGTAGAGTCCGTCCGGCATGACAAAGAGCAGTCTTCTCACGATCCCGTTCGTCGACCTCGATCTGCCAGTACCCGCTCTTCAGGTCCATCGACGAAAAGTATCGGTAATGGCGCAGCCGGTCCAGAGTGTCGTCGATGCGGGGCAGCGGGTAGACGTCCTTCTTTGTTACGGCGTTCAGTCGACGATAGTCCACGCAGAACCGAAGAGTCCCGTCTTTCTTTTTCACCAGGACTACCGGTGAAGCCCACTGACTATTTGAGGGCTGGATGATGTCGTCGTCAAGCATTTATTCAACTTGCTTCTGGATTACTTCTCTCTCTTTCACCGAGACACGGTACGGCGAGGGATGAACGGGAAGCGCGTCGTTATGAGTAACAATTCGATGTTTCGCGACCGTTGTTTGGCGTACCTTTGACGCCGTGGAGAAGCACTCACTGATCTCGGCGAGAAGGTCACTGAGTTGTCGCCGTTGGGCAGGGTTGGATCAATGTCGAACTGCGAAGGCGGCGTTGTCTCGTGTGGCCACGAGGAGATGTCTTCTGATACTCCGGCGATAGCGGCTGAGTCGGGGAGTTCCTCGGCGTGACCCACGGCGGTGCCTTTCGTAAGGTGCTGAGCCTCCTGTCGGAAGTTCGTTACGAGTGCAACAGTGCGTCCGTCTTGGAGCTCCGCGATGCCTCTTGCGACGCCGATCCCTCTCTCTAGGAGCAGTTGGACGCTACTTTCCAGCAAAGCTTCTCCGCAGATGCCTTTTTCGGTCGCGACAGGCACTAGTACACTCGAGCGTGGTGGCAAGTTCACGTGGTCGCAGAGTACACGTACTGTAGCTGACGTGGCTGCCAAAGTTTTCTGATCCTTGGGCATTACGACAGGTTTCCGCAGCCTCAACTCGTTGGCTTCCAGCTCGATGACGGCGCTGTACTCGCACAAGAAGTCCATTCCGAGTATAGCGTTCCCTCGCACAGTCCCGTAGAACGACGAACTTTACCGGACACGTCTCGCCGTGAATCTCGACGCGAGCAGTGCATCTTTCGACTAGCGTGATGAAATGTCCCCCGGCGGTGCGTATCTGTGGGCCATCCCACGGCGTCGTCACTTTCCGAGGGCGTTGGGAGAGCCTCCCACTCAGGACGGAGTAGTCTGCTCCGGTGTCGACGAGAGCCGACGCGTCGTGACCGTCGATAACGATGTTTAGGTTATTCTTCACCGTTGCAGGAGCGTCGTTTCGGTCTCTGGTGGCGTTTGAGTGGGGGCCCTCCGACGTTCGTGGAAGATCTTGGCGTCGGTCGTCTTCGCCAACTCCACCTTTAGGGGTTGCCGCGCCTAGTTTCCCCGGCGTGGAGTGAGGGGTGACAGGCTTTCACGTCGGGATCGGTGCATCGGTGAAGCTGGACGTCGTGGCGACGACGACTGGGACACTCGGTGGTACGCAGGCTGGGGGACTGAGGTCGTTGCAGGTACTCGTCGATCTCCCGAGGGCGTTCACCATAACGGGGGCGCGGATCGTTCGGGTGGAACCCGCGCAGCCCGAGTCGTCGGTATGGGCATCGGCGGTACACATGATCAGCTTCCCCGCAGTGGTAACACAGCGGTCGTCGGTCGGCCGTCCTCCAGACGTCTGTCTTCCTCGGCGCAGGTTGTTTTGGGCGAATGTCCGCCTGATCTTCGTGTCGTCGGGGGTACTGCGGCGTTAGGGCGTCTCTTCGGGGTGCCGCCGTGGCTTGGCGGGGAGCTTGCGGCGGGCGTCGGGCCATGGCGGCGTAGCTCAGCGTCGGCTCATCGGCTGCGGCAACGGTGACAGGGGTATCCGGCAGGAAAGCTCGCAGAACCTCGTCCCGAACAACCTTGGCAATGGAGATTGAAGCCGGGCGCTCAGCAGTCGGCAGAAGCTTCTTAAGCTCCTCCCGGACGATGTCGCGAATAAGTTCACGAATGCCCGGGGTGTCGTGGGCAAGGTTGCAAGGGGACTGCGAAACCGCGCTGACGCCGGGTAGTCTCTGGTAGTGGCTGGCCCGGGCTTGCAGAGCACGCTCGATGTTGGTGGCCTCAGTGATGAAACCTTCGACGGTGGTAGGCGGGCTCCGCACTAGGCCACCGAAGACGTTTTCCTTCACGCCGCGCATCAAGACTCGCAGCTTTTTCTCTTCGGGAGCGGTAGGGTCGGCGCGATCCATCAGGTGGAGAACGTCTTCGACGAAGCTTGTGACGCTCTCGGTCGGCCCTTGGGTTCTCGCTCGCAGGAGTTGTTCGGCACGCTGTCGTCGGTGCTGGTTGGCAAAGGTGCGTCGCAGCTGGGCCTGGAATTCTTCCCACGACGAAATTGATGCTTCGTGGTTCTCGAACCAGGTGCGTGCCGTGCCTTCCAAAGCGAAGTAGACGTTCTGAAGGCACTGCTCCGGTGTCCATCGGTTATGGTGGGCCACTCGCTCGTAATGGTGCAGCCAATCTTCAACGTCCTCGAGGATCTCCCCGTGGAAAGGCGTCGGAGTCCGGGGTGCGACGGGCAGGTATACGACGGCAGAAGCGGCCGGGGTCTCCGACTGGTCGGCCATCGTCGTCCTCCTTGTCTGCTTGGTCTCGGGTGGCAAGGAAGGGTCCTAACTCCGGGGGTAGGCCAAGGTTCCGCCTAGCTTGATCGGATCCCGGTGTGGTCTTCGTTGGGTTCTTAGAGGCTTGGGTTCGGACTTGCACTGCGCGAACTAGGAGGGAGCGCTGCACGGGCATGCGGTACCCAGCACCTTCACCAGAACGTCATGGGTGGTGACCAAATTAATAATAAATAAACAGGAAAAAATAAACGTTTAATGTGGCGAACTTGTGCCCAAAATAAAAAGGAAAAAGAAAGATAATAACAGCAGAGCGTCGCGAGCGTCGAAGTCGGCGAGAGAGCAGGGTCGAACGCTGGGGCGAAAACTGACTCCGCTCGCCATGCGGAGTCCCTTATGTACCCTCGTGGGTTTCTGAATCATTCGGCGTAGAACTTTCTGTGCGTAGAACATTCGGAACTCGATCAGACGAGAACATTCTCGAACTTACGAGAAGGCTAAGTTGAAAGAATAAATAAAAGCACAGCCCCCTCACTGGAATCGAACACTGGCTTTCTGCGTGAAAGGCAAGCCCAATAACCGTTAAGCCACGAGCGCGCTGCCTGCTTGGACAGCTGCGCTCGCGGCAATATCAAGCGGCGACGCTCCGCAAGGCACCGAGGGGAAAGACTTGAACTTAAGGCAAGGACGGTAGCGGGAACGGGCTATGAATGTGTTGACGTCACTTTAACTGCCTTCAGTGTTTTGCTTTTCTCATTGATAATTCTTTTCCTATTGTTCCGCTTCTGACACGTTTCTATCTTCCTTCTTGTAAATATATTATTTCCTTTTTGGATCCTCTCATGGATGTAGTTTCTCTCTTTTCTTGGTTGACGATGACAACCCGAAACCAGAATATTTTTTTTTTTGGGGGGCGGGGGGGGGGGGGGGTGGAAGCCGCCCGAAATGCGTATATCACGGGATACGCAAAACGCGCACGTGACTGAGAGTGTGTTACACATTTTTTTTCGCAAAGACCTTTTTGGTTTTTTTAAAAGTCAAGGATTGGTATTAATTTTCTGAGCAAGAAGCCAGCAAATTTTTATTTCATCAAAACTAAAAATGGTTAGCAAACATGGTTGCTCGAGTTTATCTGAAAACGCCCTGCTATTAGTGCCCCTTTTCATATGTTTTAATGATCTAGCTCTTTTTGTAATGCACTCCCGTGGTAACGCCTCTTGCTCGTGAGATATAAAAGGTTGAATTTTGCTTTTGTTTTGTACTTTGCCACTCTTTCATTAAAAAACTGCGGAAATATACAACATCTCTCAACTCCCCACCGGCAAGAAATCTCGCAATATACGTCCGCGACTGCCACTGTACACCGATCTTCTAAAAGACAGAAGTCCTTGGACAGTACCGCGGTAAAAGTTCAGGAGACCTTTACGAGGCGCGGATAATCAAGGCTTGGGGTGACATCTGTGCCACTGCACCTTCTGTGTCCTTGTCAGACAAAGAACTATTATACCTCCACCACCCTACATGAGGTGTCAGAAGGTTTCTTTCTAGTTAGGCGGATGATCATCTCAAACGTCATCCTTCAAAGTCGTGTTGAAATATTGTTAAGAGTTATATTTTTTGTCTTTCATAATATTTTTTTGAATTTATTTTTACATATTAATTTATATCTACAATTGATATCATACTCCTGCCTCTCTAATTTCGTACTTTTATTTTTGTACTTTTTGTGTTCCGTAAAACTTCTATCGCTTCTTTCTTCTCTTCCTGATTTTTCTATTAAAACCCCAGTTGCGAGTACAGCGCTGTCCTGTCTACTCCATGTCCGTGTCTGTCCGTTGCGCTTTATAATTTAAATTTGCTACAATATTGGTTTTAATACTCTTCTGAACCGAAGAACATTTCCAGATTAGAGATACCAACTCTCATCTCATTGTCGTTTCTAGAGTCGGGCAATATTAAATAATCATTTATGGAAAAGAAACAGTGAGGTCAGCCAGCACTTTGTGCCGGCTTGATACGCTGTGGAGTCGGACAGCTCACTAACATCTTGGCTTTGTAAATAATCTGAATATAGCTGCGCGCCCTTGCTGCCAGCTCGAGATTAAGACATACAACGCCACTGCAATGCTGACTACAGAGACGTAAGAGTCACATTTATAGCCCTAGAAAAACTCGGGTTTCTGCCCTCGTAGTGTGCCCTTAGCCGTTAATTCGTTCCAATTCGCATGTTTGTCTTCGAATAATCAACCACATGGTTAGCAATATTATTGCTGACAAAGACACGCAAAGTAAGCAGTCCAATTAGTGAACTTCAAATTCAGAGCATAAGAGCTAGAATGTTGCGACAGTCCTTATACTTTCCTAATTTTCTCCTTTGTCACAGGCTAAGAATGTGTCGTATTGATACAGCTTATAGATATAAATCGATTTTGCGTGTTTTCAGTGGCTAAATATTGTGACTAGTAGAGATAAAAATGTAGGCTTTACGCATAAGATTGACCTCGTTTTTTCGTTACTCTACGATAGGCATTCAAAAATGGAAAGAGCGCAACAAAATCAAAAATAAAAAGAAGGAAGACGGCAGCATGGAATAACTGAAAAGCTCGTGTGTCCTTTAAATGCCAGGTGGCGAATTAAAACAGCTGTTATTTGTCTTGTATATTCGCAAATATTAAACTTACCAATGCCACCACCTAAACTTCGCATCCCCCACACACCCAACTGGATCTAGCACAACAAATGAAGTCGAACAGTAATATTAACTCAAGAAAAACAAATTATGTTTTGCTTTCCTTTTCTTTTAAACCTGCTCTGCAGCGTAGTAAGCACCATGCCTAATATTTTTCTCCAACCTCATATAATACTTTATGTATACTTTTGTCTGTGCAACCGAACATGCGACACATGCTACAGTCTTTTTTCTTTCTTTAATTGTTTTTTCGGAAAAAAATCCGCGTAAAGGGGGGGGGGCCATAGATAGAGGCATGATGTCTGACATTTCTATGGATAGTTTCATTAGTAAGGAATTCATCTGTCGATTTTACTTAGAAGGTTCACCCCGTAACTATCTCCTAATATACTCGCAAAACAACCATTAAAGAAAGTGAGCCGTCACAGTACAGACTCAGCCACTGCAAGTATTCCATTCTTCGACAGTGGGCCGAGTTCCGGGCGGCACGGGAAGCTCAGTGCGATTACGGAGCCGCTAAACTTCTAGCTTGAAAGCTATTTTTTACTATCTTCTTGCGCGATTTTTTTTCTCATCGGATGGGGATTTCTTTCCAAGTCAGGTCTTCAAAGTCTTTACTTACAGCAAAAGCAAGAACCAGAATGCAGTGGTGTGGAGTAAAGGAAGATCAAGAGTAAGCCTTTCGAAGGGCAGGTCGCTTTGCCCGATCGTCTGGGCTAAACGGAAAGAAAATCCCTCAGACCGATGGACACTTAAATCGTCGAGATCAAAGGCACTGAACCACTTAACCCATTCTGCGCATCGCTTTGGTTCTCATGGCGCGCTGGCACAGCCTAATTTTATATTTATTTGAATTTTAGCCCGGTGAGAAGGGAGTATACTGAAGTATGCCAGATAAAAATATAGAAACGTCGCGTTTTCTCATCAATGAAATCTGCGGAATTTCACTTCCGCGGAATTCGCTCTTATACATTGGAATACGAACTGTCATTCACCAACATAATAATGTCAGTAGGATTATATATTTAAGTACGACAGCATCTTTTTGGGCAGCTCCGCGGATTCGATCACACGAAGGAAGATCGACTATTCCAGTTTCGAGTGAAGTAGTTGCTGAGTCGTTTCAATCAATTACGAAATATGCGACATATTTCGCTAAAAACGTTGACCATTTATTTTATGTCGCAAAACGCTTTTTTCTTCTTAATAGTGTGGCATTTACGGTACTACCTGTACTACTCGTAACTTATCCTAACTCATGATAAAGCGTTTACCTGGTTGAACGGTTCATCGCAAAGCCCTGAGGCAATTTGATGAACGTTCTTTCTACGACCTTGCAAGTTAGTAGCAATCCCATCAAACATGGCTTAAATATTATGCTGGCGCAAAAACAACAAATATAAAAGATGACGCATGCATATCAAATCACCAGGGATTCCAGATATTTTTAGCTCCTTTGGGGGTTTATGTTTGATGTAATAACTCGTAGAACTGATGAAACACTGGACACGGGCGGAGCCCCCGACTAAATTCAATGTCGAGAAGAAAGAAACCAGACTAGGACTCCCAGCCCATGAACATAGAGATGATAGGCTTTTTACAGGTCGTCGTCTGGTTCACCACATCGCCGGCGCCTTGGAATGTTCTTTATCGGTGAATGGAAATAACTGCCACTCGAAAATACAACCGGCTACTAATGGTAATAGAGCAAGCGCCGAAACAGCATTCGCTCTCGCGCTTTGTCGTCGCGCCCCGTGAGCGCTTTCACACGACCATCCGCTTACTCGAGGAAATCGGGAGACTTACGTTCAGAAACATCTATGTTTATGAAAGACGCCCCATCAAAACGGCTTGGCAGAATGTCAAACCTGGCGACCAGAGATCCGTTGACACGCACATTACGTCGCGGCAACCGTATCATTCTTAGAAAGAAGAGGCTCTGTGCGAAAGCCGGATGGAAACTCACAAGTACAAGGCACGAGATGGAGGCACCGAGGCCACGCGAGGGCAATCGTTCAGATATTTAAAAGCGATCTGTTGTTGGCATGATTTGCTACGTGTAAGTGTAGTGCAATTTCCAGTTCACTCAGCACATTCACATATTGCGCTATTTATATTTGTGGCCTCAATCACTTGAGGTAAACTTGGTTCGAATTTCGCCGAATATATAAGGTAAGCAGGTTTGATAGGCCGCAAAATGTTGAATTTTATAGCTTGATAAGTTCAAGAACTCGCAAATTGTAAAATTTTGTACCGCAAATTACCCGAAAAGGTCGAAAGTAATCGAATGTTTTAGCACAAAAAAAGTCAAAAGTTTGAAAATCCTAGAATTCGTACTGTGAAATAATTTCTACATTTCAGATGTTATTGAACTCATCGAATTCATTGGTGTGACGATTTCACCCCGGGTAAAAAAAGAAAGGTAACGGCCTCTTTACTCTCCACTGTTTGAGGAGAGAACGGGAGTGTTAAAAAGAAATATATATAGGGCTAATTTCTAATAGATAGACATATCTGCCGCATACCACAGGACAGCGAGACACCAGAACGTGTGGTTTCAGAGTGCACGGGGCGTCGTTCTACCCTCCTTGAAAAGGGTAACGAAGTTAGGGGCAGCTCTTGGTTTTGCTTGCGAAGATGAAAGGACGGAAGAACAAAGGCTTAAAATCACAAAAAGGAGCTTTTAGGATTTGATGGAGAAGGTCTAACGCAGCATGAGAATATCAAAAATATATGGGGTTGTGATTTAAATAGTAATAATAAAGCAAATATTAAGGATGATATGTGTAAATGTATTAGTTGGTGTGTATACACCTTTCCAAGAAACACTCGACCCAGGGGCAGCAAACCGTTTTCGAGCCCAGTCACTGGGTTTGAGGCTAGACTCTCATTGGCGTCCCTGTTAACCCTAACCGAGAGGACTGTGATTACGATAGGCGCAGCCTGCGTAGGCGCAGTTTCAAACAATGCTGGCGGCTAAACTCTCGTCTTTTCCCGCTATATTTTGTGTTTCATGGTGCACGTATTTTCCCGAGGTCATCGAGAAAGCATTGTACCACATTTGAAAGAAGAAAAAAGCAATAAAAAACCTATAAACTATTTTTGTTGGGTACGCACGCGACAGAACGAATGCGACTTGAATGTATAGTTCTAGTTTTTGTGTGTGTTTTTTACGATAAGTTTTGACGGCTCCGCGCGATTCGCCGCATGACAAACGACAAAGCGCTTAGCTGTCAAAAATAAATTACAACAGAAGAGAGCCGAAAGGCATGCATTTTTCACGCTCACAAATAACGTGTTTACCAGTGGGCAGGACACGGACATACAATTTAGAAAATGTTAACATTCGAACAATATATTGTACGTACCACACGAAGCAGAGTTATCCAAAAGAATTTATTTGAGAAAGATCTCAAATAACACAGTCACTGTCGACGACAGTCACATCTTGACGATCGGACGGAATCCAAGATGACTTCGTTTTGGGGCACGTTTCGTGGAGAGCCTCCTTTTTCACAACAGCACCAAGTCAAAGGAAGGAACGAACGTGACTGACCCGTTTCCCACCCCAACCCGGACAACTATTTTTGGAGATGACTGAGGATTCTAAGCGGATTATCTCTGGGAGGGGGGAGAACAATGTTCGCAAAATGGCGTCGAGGGTCGTTCGACGTCCTTCACCTCCTTCGTTTCCCGTGAATGTCAAGCAGAAAAGTTTGAATGGCAGGCACTTACCAGCCTTGTTTCTCACAATGGAAGATAACACAGAAAGGGTACGAAGCACGCATAAAAAAAATTAAGTGGAAACTTTCAAGAGGGGTGAGAAAACGTCGAATGCAAAACCGCAAAAACACGGGTAGAAAACCGCGCTGAGTGGGTCTTCACAGTCCCAGAGAGTGGCAGAAAATTTCTAGCTGATAGAGGGCGCGAGAGTCGCACTAGCTGCATCAGCATCAGCAACATGGCGGCGGCCTAGGAGCGGTTTTTGGAAAGGTGTATACTGGTGCAAGCTACCGCTGGATGCAAATGTCTATAACAAATTCCATATATGCCCTCATTCATCCTAAGATAGAAAACACACGATTGTTGGATTGCATATTTTGTCCTCAGAAGGGCTTTAAAACAAGTGGACTAAAATGGCATCGACGAATAAAAGTGTCAGCTACCCAAGGCTCTGAATGTGCGTCAACCAATAAAACACCGAAAAAAACAACTGCGTTTGGCATAGGTACAGGGAAGCAGGGTTGGCTCGTTCTGCTCAGGCCTAGGCTGAGTTAGTGAAAGAAGTTCGTATTAACTTACTGTGTAAATTATAACGTTCACAAAAAAAAAACTTGAAATTTATATTAGTTTGCCCAGGTATGCAGCGAAGCACCGCAGAAAAAAGGGCCAATTTCTTTGCTTCATCCCCCACTGGGGCGGTGATATTTGAAAATGTCAAAGGAAATGCCTGTCAAATAAAAGTATAATATTTATTAGGTTTTGCCAATCAAATTGCAGCTCTTCGTCGTCATTGTTGAACCCATGGGTGCATGGTTTGTGATGTAATGTCAGGTATCACTTGTGCACACTGAAGTTGATCCTATCGTGATCACGGAGGATTGATGCGACCGCCTTAAGGGTACATTCTAGTTTCTTGTGTCTACTACTCTTAGTTTTCTTTAGGCGGTAATTTCGAATCGCGAAGTGATGTTCTGTATATATATTTGCGACCACGGCCAAAACATAGGGTGTACCGTACATGAGGTTTTGTTTTAATAAGAAAATACGCATAAGTTTTTAGCGGATGTGAATGGTACAGAATGCTGGAATTTGTGGGACACCGGACATTTTCATTCCGGAATATAAACTATGTTTGCTTTGCTTCGGTTTGCTCAAATATTTTTTTACGTATTATGGGTCTTGCCTGTCTCAGTTATCAACCACGTGTAGCAGAAAAAAAGTGGAAATGAAATAGTCGAGGTATATTGTATACTGAAATGTTCTAATGACCCAGGTGGACACACAACTTGTGACCCCTAAGCAAGACTTCAGGCTACAAAAAATGGATAAGGATAGGTCAACTATAATAACCTTGTCATAAGGCAAGCTATAACACTGGCAGCTAGTAAAATAAAAAAAAACATTATCCTGAGATATTTCAATCCTGCTATGCAATGACCCGGAGGCGGTCGCAATATAAAAGTGTTGTTCGTCGCCTTTTCACGACATATCCGCCGACCTTTTCAAGGATGAGCGGACGCACTGCAATAATTGTTGCTGACACTCAACAACTAAAGATCGTAGTGCCCATCGCATACCAAATTAGGGAGCGAAAATTAAATAATAAAACATTGGCTTAAAAATAAAAATCGCGCCAGATATGACAAATAATCATAGTTGATGCCCTAACGTTCATTGCTGCGACAACCAGCTCAATGGGATAATACGTTCGTAAAAGCCAAAAAAAAACCTAGAATTCCCAAAAAAGTTCAAACCAAGCACGAATCATCTTCCTTTCTCCAGAAACCTCTAGTTTATTTTATGCTTAATAGCTTACAAGTGGAATGAGCTGAGCTAGTTGGGCATTCATTGTATGTGGAAGCAGCTGAGCACAGAAAGAAAGGAAGGAGATGAGAAAGGGCAACCGACCGCTGGACTATTAACTATTTATTGAATCCTTTTTTTTCTACCAGGTTGTACCTTTTCTACTTCCTCTTTATAAATCGTGTTCTTTTGTACCATTCATCTTATATCTACTGAGCAGGTGGATCGGTGCCCGTTAGAAACACTTTCTTCCCTATGTTGTAAGGTGATGGAAGGGGAGCTCAAGCAAGTCTATCATTTTTCTTTTATAGAAAGGTCCTCCAACATCTTTCGTGCATTCTGGTTTTCGTGGTGTCCTAGGATGTGGACATGCCTGATGTTTGCTTTGTATTTGCATGATGGACAATGGACAGACAGGTGCCCTATTGTTCTCAATATGTATAACAAAAATGGAACAAAAACATTAACGAAGATAAAGAAGAAAAAGAAAAACACGAGTAGAAGAGAAGAATTTATTAAATAGTCGGTAGTCCAGCGGTCGAGTGTCTTTTCATATCTCCTTCCTTTCTTCCTGTATTCAGCTGGTTCCACAGAACGTGCTTTGCAACATTTTGTAATTATATCTGAGCTGTTACATAATTACAAAAATAATGGAAAATACCGAAATAGATGGAAATAAAGGCGTAATCTTGCAAAACAAGGGTGTTGAGAGTAAATCCAGTGCTTTCATAAGTAGGCATCCTGCCGGTCCTGTCCCATCGATTGCTTGGTGCTGATCATTAAGCATGTTTAACGAACGTTAAGTGCGGTGTTTGAAATATCGTTAAGGGACGATTTAAGTAAATGCTGATTTCTCGTATTTACACAGAGAGCAGGAGGGTTTGGTGAAAGGCTTGTCGGTGAACTTTGTTGGGATCGTTGCTCATGACTTGGTGCCAGACTTTCTTTACGTTTTTCTACCGACGGGTTTTGGCCCATTAAAAAAAAAGTTACTTAACACGGTCTTCACCTCGCATTAACCTTTGAGGATTAAGGTTGGGCACTGATGAAAAATAGTTGATGTGAAGTACGCTGTGACCCATGTCAAGCTCGTGATCGAAGAATTGACCAAGGTATGTGCAACGAAAAGCGTGTGGGGGACAGTTTGAAAACGTAAGTGCACATCAGACACACAGGCCTATTCGGTGAAGGAACCTTGTCCTTTCAAACCGCCTCGACAGCAGAAACTTCCCCTAGGGTGCCGCAATGACATTTTATAACATTTTACGGTACGCCCTTTGTAAAAGAAGAAATGTTATTATCTTACATTTTAGGAACAGATTTACAAATATAATATGCACATATGTTTAGCAAAAATGTCGAAATTTAGTGTGTACATGCTTTTACCGTGGTGATCTGTCTTCGTGTAATCTCAAGTGATGAAGGTGTCATGTTCATGCTGACCACTCATAGCTTTTGTAATTTTTTACGTATATTTTAATATACATCTATTAAAATGAATTAGAGTGATGACGAAAGTTCCAAGGGATTGACAAAAACAACGTAATACATTGAGAAGTAAATGTTTGTGTACTATCGTTTACTTTAAAGGTGGAAATACCAACATGACTAGTTAAACGGGAAATTTGTTTACATTATTGCAATCCGTTACCGTGCGTAACGTCTAGACAGATGATAGATGGCTTGATAGATGTTTCAATGAGCTCGAAATTAACTCAACAGTATCTTACAAAAACCACAAAATTGCGAAATTATATTTAGTGGAAGAGGAAAGACAACGCCATGAATAAAAACAAATATTTAGAAAATATGTTCTAGATATATTCGCCGTATGTGTCGCCCAACCTATGCCTTATGTGTTAGTGAGTCCGCATTTTTATTTCCTTATTTTTTTTTACAAAACCACAGTATGATGTCACTCTTCTACATAAATTTGCTTACTGGCATACAGGTAAAAGTCTGGCAACATAGTTTGGTTTTTTGAACTGTTGAACTCCATGACTTCGTTAATTGAGAAGCGTACAATTTCCTTCGGTCTAGCTGGGAACATTCCGCAAGAGTAAATCCTGCGCAATCTGTGTTATCTCTTATCTATACCGAGTGCATTTAAAACCATAGTATATCTATATTTCCCCGAACGATGGCTGTGCAATATTTCCCTCACTACGATAAGAAACTATCGCCAAATTTAATATAGCAGCAATTAAAGGGGGAGATAAACATACGTGCGCCATTAAAGACGTGTTGCTGGCCAAGCACAACCTTTGAAGCCAAATCTGAACGCTTGTTCAAGTATTTTTAAAAGTGCCGCTATCGATTCTAATTAAATGTCATCTAAACAAATACAATAACTTCACCAGTCGGGCTACGGTCTCCCGCGCACGCACGTTTTAGTCGATGCTCCTCCGAGAATAAACACCCACCCAAGATACCGAGGCTGACGCGAAACGAGAGTATATGAAGGGATGTTGGCGCACTGAATAAACATAGAAGCCACACTGTAAATATTACTGTTACTATGGGGCTATTAATTACTCGCAATATTTTAGTGCAGGCGACGGCAATGTTAGAAGCTACATATATTAAGGGCGTAAAACAATGTTTACCGAGAAGTGTTGCTGAAACTGCGTGGGCAACGAGCTGCTATGGCGTTACTCGGACGTTGTCCAACGCTGCTTTCCGGGATGCTTTCGATCGCTAGGTTTTTGAGAAGATGCCACGAATGCACTGCGACTGGCTCTATAATGATATGAACGACTAAACTGCAGTTTAAAAGAAATACCTTGAAATTATTTAACGCTTTCAACCCTTAAACAATATTTCCCCCTGGGAGTGTTGGCTGCAAGACAAGTTTTCGTTCTGTATGCGCTCAGACTGTTTTGCTTCTTAATACCCTTGAAAATAGTGGCTCGTTTCCGTAACATCTCTAGCAGGTCTCGAGTTCTAAAATGTTCACAAAAAATAAGCACCGCAGTGAATAATACAATTTTTATCATTTGATTAATGAAAATGTGACTCGTCATAAAACCGCGGAAATGTGGCGTACTTTTTTACACCTTGCATAAGTTGTGATAAAGTGAACACCTTTACAAATAGGAAAAGAGTAAACGTACGCAAAACTGACAATACATGTTTTATGAAGCGAACATGTACCTAAAACCTAAAATTAGATATCCAGCATGCTGCGTCGGTGACGGAAGGGTGATTGACTCGAAGGAGCACTTTTTCGCTTTTTCTATAAACGCGTCACATTCATCAATGTTCGGAACCAGAATACTTCATGACCACCGGAATGGGCTGCGACGTTCGAGAATAGTAAATAACAATAATAAAAGAAAGAGCCGTGTACAGTGGGGCTCGAACTTTTCTTTCCGCGTGGTAGACGCGTGCGTTTCTGATTCCGCTAGGCACACGTGATTAGCGGTCGTGTTCCAAAATTTACCCGATCTTATTCCAGGCTAACTGTTTTGTACCTTGTTCTTCCGAAACCCACCCGCGTACAGCGCTTTTAAATCTGTGTTGTCACTTGACACGACCTGCCGGAGTAACTGGGATCCTTTTGGATGAGATTCAGAACATAAGCAATGTGAACTATCGTGCACATGTTGCACTATCACACAAAAGCCTCGTACTGGAACTTGAAATTAGTATAAATTTTGACATTGTTTCGGAACGGTATTTTATCAAATCTTAAAACTCCGTTTGTGTTCCTAAATATTCCTGCACTTGTCAGCCTACTTTTAATAACAAGCTTGGACCACCTACACTTTAAAATTAAATATATTATAATATAACGCGTTCCAGGTGCTTGGAAAGTTCGGTAAAAGTGGTTTCTTTATTAAGCTTTAAATCATCTTCGCAGTCCGTAGCATAAGTCTCTCTTATTTTTACGTACGTTACCAAAATATATATTTGGGAAAACGTTTGCCCCAATGTTAAAGGCCCACCTTTAAATTTGCGGTATTTTGTTTTGAATGTTGGGTATACTTTGTCGACAGGTTCTTTCCAGGTTCTTTACAAGCTTTGGACGTATCAATGTCAATCGTATCATAATTTTTTGTGAACTATGATTATATAGCTTAATATACGTATGTCACGACAAACGAGACAAGAAATAAGCACAGGCTGATTTATATTTTTAGGACGAAAGCAGTTCTGGTTAGACGTCAAGTCACTCACGTGTTTAATTGTAAAATATCGTCACCTCCAAGTTTTAAGTATTGACGTCCCACCAAATACTCATCAAGAGCGAAACCCCCAGCATATATTTTATATTGAGCAAACATTTCATACGCAAGTATGCTGACAAATATTTCCAAAACATTTGTAATACTTGAACACCTTCAGGTTGTGGTCCCACACATTTACGAGCGCCGCGTTTCATACAGTTTGCACTATACTAATACCAAATTAACAAAATCATATCACCGATAATTATTAGATTAATATTTTAATCAATTCATTACTATTAATACAAAGTAATAACGATAATAATCTGTTTAGTTTGGAAGTACAAGAATTACTTATAACCGTTCCTATTTCGCTCTTACATTTCTAATTGCGCCCTTTCTTTCTTCAAGTTTCCTTCCAAAAAATCCCGAACAATCTCCGACAGGAGGTTATTTTACCAAAATTGGCAAACTAATATGATAAGTAGTCTGTAATTCCGCGATTTTGCTCTAGGAATGGACTGTACAAAATATCTGCTTGAAAAGATGCAGAAAAAAAACGTCATTTTGGAAATCTGAAGTAATCGGAAAAGCAGCGGTTACTTCTCCAAGTAGCGGCTAATTAGTTTTCTTCTCGAGTAACCAAGTAATCACGTTGAATAGTTTTAAACCAGGAGTAATTGTACTCGTAATCAGTTACTTTTTTTTCAAGCAAGGTTTTCTGGACCTGTTTTGAACATTCTCGAAAACAACACGGAATCTTATATATATATATATATATATATATATATATATATATATATATATATATATATATATATTTTTTTTTCTTTAACAACAGCCAAGCTTGACAGTACAAAACAAAATTTTCCTCCACGGTGTCTATCACCCAAAATTGCACATCTAACCTGAGCGAAAAAAAAAGAGGCTTGAAGAGGCTGCAACTTTACCATAGAGCCTTTCGCGCTTCGACGCGGTTGGTATCTGACATCGGGGGTTCGAGGTTCGAGCCCGCAAACGTGCGCCGCATGCAGAGCTCTAGACGCCGAAATAAAGGGTCCAGATTCTGTCACCTTTTCTCCAGCGGGTCGTGAAGCCGCAAATGGCCTTCCTCCCGCACGCTCGACTGCCCCACCCCGGCCCGCATGCGGCACGTCCCCAAGCACGCAGCACCATTAACAGACGTCGCACGACACACCCTGCGAGGTTTCCCGCTTGCCACCCGAAGTGATAAGACAGCCGCCTTAAAGGGTCACGTGCTCACCCGCACCGACCCTAGCCCCTCGGGTTGGAGCCTTGAGAATAGACGTCCATCATGTATCAGTGCGATGCGAACCCGTTTGATAATTCGGAAGTGCAAAATTTGGGGGTATATACAAAATAAAGGACCAACAGCAGCCATCTTGACACTTTAGCTAATTTAATGATGCAAGTGTGCTCATGTGAAACACGAACGATTCAACTTTGAAAACTACTATTTGTCACAAGAGATTACGGCCATCGCACAACATCATACACTCTACCTACCGCTTTAAACAGTTCAGAGCAAGAAATGGTGAAATTGACGATATATCGATACACTTTATAAGGGATATGAATATTCTTAACCCTTTCGTCCAATTTAATGGCAACTTGTATGTGGTATGTGTTTTTTATCTCTTGGTATGCGTGAAGCCTGTACATGTTGCTATTTTATAAGTTCACCAATCTACTTCATGCGTTAGGTCTAAACATATAAAACGTAGGGCTGGGCGTCGATTAAAAGTTTTTACCCGATTAATCACCACCATTCAATCGATTAAGTAAGCAAGTATTTGGTTTCGTACATTGCTATGCCTTATTGCTTTAAAAGAAAAAAACTTAAAGTACATGTTTTGCATATGCTGAATGTGTGTCAAACGGCGCAATGTACGATTTCAGATTTTAATTCTACCTTAAAACGTAGTTGAAAACAGTCAAAAGACACCCAATGTCACAAACTGTTACTTCAGCTGCAGAGGCAAAGAGGTTCTTTGATATTGCCACGCGCGTTTCCGAAGAAGCGCGCCGTAGCCGAATGGTTATCCTGCTTGACTTCCACGCAAATTTGCCGAGGTTCGATGCCTGGGAGCGCACCTTTTAGCACGAAGTGGGTGCTGCGCATCTCCTCGAGGTTGGGATGAGCAGCCCTACCTCGTGCAGTGGGATAGCGGAAGGGATTACGGAAAGACGTGCGGCCAAACAAAGCGGGAAACATTTCACTCTTAGGAGCGGAACTTTGCAAATTGGAACTTCTTTTTCTTTTTTTATGTGAATCCCCGGTATACGGAGCAGGCCTGAGTCGGAGCGCTCCCGCTTCCCGGGTGGCTCGGTCGACGTGCGGCTCGCCGGATACTGCGAGAGACGTCGCGGAAGATCAACGGGACTGTGCGGTGCCGGCGCCCTCTCATGGTGGGGAGGGGACTTCGGTCGTCAACGCCACAGGCAGAAAGAAAAAAAGAGAAAGAGATTTGGTGCGGTTTTTAATAAGGCACAGCGCGTGCCCCGCTCTCAATACAAAATAGAAGAAGGCTAGCGTCGCATGCGTCGATGACGGCGTAACATGAGGATCGAGCGCTATGGCGAGACTGACTCCGGCTAGCCACACGTAGTCCCTTATGTACTACACACGTGGGGTTCTGGAACAATCGGCATAGAATGTTCAGCGCTCACAAGATTCGGTCATCGAACAAGCAACAGGGTGCTCGAATTCACCAGAACGCGACATTCACCGAAATAACAGAAAGGTGCGTCGGCTCCCGGGCATCGAAACTCGGACCCATTGCGTGAAGGTGAAGCACGATAACCATTCTGCCACAATTCGTGGCGATGTTCTCCGTCAATAGCGGATTTCCTCGATTGTTCACGACAGTCTCTGAGGCGCTAAAGGGACACTTGCACGGCGTTGAAGTGGCTGGGACATGTATAGTCTTCTCCAGTTGTTTGGAGGTACAAATCTCGCCCCTACACTTTATCTTAAGTCAAAATTTTACCTAAAATTAAACTTTATAGAGGTGTACTCGTCCACGTGTATGTAGTGAAAGCGTTGCGTTTTGACTTCTTTTCTCAGTCAATATTTAACCGAAAAACCAGTGAATAAATTAATCACGAATAAAACAGTAATAGATTAATCGGTAGGTTAATTGAGCAAACGCCCTGCCCCAAATTAAGAAATATTATGCGTGCTCTTTCGTTCTATATTGTGGGCTTGGGTAGTAAAGAGCGTTTCACAGAGATAAACTACCTTGTCCCCACCCACATTGGTCTTTCATGAAAATAAATTATTACTCACATAAGTATTATAGTCTCTACTGTATGCCACGTTCCAAGGGTGAGGTGTTGTGACCCTCCGGGTTAAAAAAGAGGGTGGGTAAGCGAAGGAATTTTCTTAATGAAAACCTCCACACTTGGTCTCCTTCGTTGTCTCTAGCATCTTTCATACAAAATATTTGAAAGTAAACATATTCGGCAGAAGTCTGCCTGTTTGGGTGAGAGTTAAAGTCCGAAAATGTATCTCCAACCAAAAATTGAAAGGCAACCCGACGTTTCAAAACCAACTCGGTTTCTTCTTCAGGGGTGACTGAAGGCACGCGGACACAGCAGCAGCTCCTAACCTCTTCGTCTTCAAGCAAGAAAGGAAAGAAAAGAAAAAGAAAAGGAAAATAAACTAATAATTGTAAAATAACTTTTTTTTTTCGTTTCAAAACCGAGTTGGTTTGAAACGTCGGGTTGCCTTTCAAATTTTGGTTGGAGATACATTTTCGGACTTTATACAAAATATTGTGTTTTATACGAGCTTAGCGACCTTTAGTTTTTAACGACTCTAGAACATAGAAGTCCCGTATAGTTCCAGTAGGTTGGTATATTGTGTGTGGAAGCCTCAGCTTACTGGGAGTATCAGTCATCACACTAAACAGCAAGCGCAGGTTAGAAACTGCAGTTTTAATTAGACCTACCGCTGTATTATAAAACACTAAAATTGTTTTTTGTGATATTATGCTAAAAACTTACTAGCCATTGAAGTTCAGATGGGTTACCCATGCATCATCCAAATATTTTGCGTGATAGGGCAGAGGTACAGAAATAAGAAGAAAAAGCTTTTTTCATCTTCAAATACGTACGTGCATAGCACGACGGCTACTAGAGTTCGCTATGACAGATAATGTTTAGCAAACGTAACGAAATATACAAAGGAAGTACCCTTGAAATGTTGCAAAAATGTTTTTGATAACGCAATAACGAGAAATACTTGTAGATCTCAAATAACTACCTATAGTAAAATAATTCGCGACGACGCTTCACTATCTGTTGTTATATAATTTATAACAACGAATAGCAAGCAAATAAAGATAATCACAAAACATCAAACGGAATTCAGTGGTGGGGCTTATCCCGCCTCTTTCCATGCTTCAGAGTTAAAATGTCTACACCTAACCAGCTCGCCTGCATGCATGTTTTATCTCTTGTTTGTATGCTCTACCACTTGAGAGTCAGGGAGAGTTATTTAGCGGTTTACGTAGGTGCAAAGAGCAGGAGGCTTTTCAGCTGGTTCCAGGACTTGGCTAAATCGTTCATAATATTGAACTGAACAGAATCCTCATTTATTTAACTAGCCGCAGTGTAAATAATTGTATAGATCAGGGGCTGGGAACCCACGGCACGCGTGCCGCAGGTGGCCCGCGAGGCAGTTTTATGTGACTCCCGGCACGACATCAAAAAGCACCCCCTCTCCCCTTTCTGCCGCGTCAACACACAATCTCAAGGACCACGCGGCAGTTTTGACCAGTGTCGTAGGTGTAACCGGAAAAAGTACGAAATACGTTAGGCGTTACTTAGAAATAAAAGGAACGTGTTACCGACCTACGTTAAATCAAAATAAGAGAAAAGCGTTACCGTTACCGTTACACGAAAAAGTAACTCACGTTAATTTTGCGTTACCTTTTTAAATTATGAATGAGCACGTTTTATTGTTTTGAGGGTACGGATATGCATAAGCATCATATTTCAAGAAACATTATGGTCATGCAGAAATCAAACATAATTAATTAATCTTCTTTTCGGTTTCACTTAAATACTGACAAGAAAAACGTAAAGAAAAACCGCAAAAAACTGAAAACCTCACATAGCTTGGCGCCTGATAACACGAAAAGAAAAATTAAAGTATTTTTTTTTTACGTCTTGGGAAGAAGTAACGAGTAACGGGTAACTACATTTACCCGTTATTTGAAAACAATAACGTATGTACGTTACCCGCTACTGTTTTCGAAAAGTATCCAGTCCGTTTGTACGTTACCGAAAGCAGTAAAGCGTCAGCAGTAAGGCACTTACTTGTAACGCGTTACCGCTAGCACAGGTGTTGACCTTAAATGGGTATTTTCCGGCACCCCATACTTGGGAAGGGCACATCTTCACTTCCTTTTGCTTCTTCTTCGACCGCCTGCCCCCTCCCTCCCTTCGCCACTTGTCGCCCGCCTTCCTTGTCGCCTTCGAGGCGACCCAGCCCGCCGTTCAAAATGGTTGCCGACCACTGGTATAGATCAGTGGAATCGGTGGCCGAATTCCACTTCCGGCTGCCGAGCGCGACGGACGTGTTATCATGTGCTCCGTCGGAGCGGCAAAAACGGCCGTGTCGGGCCGTGGTACAACTGCTGTTTCTGGAAACTCCGAAGAATACAAGATCATCCTGCACCACTCTGCCTACTGGATACGTTGCCACCAACTCTGTTATTCTTCACTGCGATGTGAAGGGCCGGCCATACCGGGTCCAGGACTTTCGCGACGAACTGCGGCGGCTGGAAGTGCTGAAAGACCTGGCGTCGGCGGGGCCGCACCAAATGAATCACGTGTGGATGCTCCGACTGCACACGCTTCAAGCGAAGCAAAGGTTAGTGGATGCAAAAGAGCTGACCGTGAAAGGGGGCGTTGCCTCGTGCTGGACCCCGCCAACGTGGCGGTCAAACTCAAGCTGCATTGGGTGCCTTACGACGTACCGAACTGCCAAGTTAAGAAAGAGATGGAGCGGTATGGCAAGGTATCTGACGTAACCAGAGACTTCTTCCGGGAGAAGGGTTTCGAGGCTGTCGAGTCGAACACCCGGTCTGTACGCCTGACCCTCAAAGAAGGCTACACCGTCGACAGCCTCCCCATGAAATCCGTCTGGAAGGATGCAAGGTCCTTGTCGTCGTACCAGGACGGGCCCCGCTGTGTCTTAGATGCAGGCGGAAGGGGCACATCCGACGAGACTGCCGCGTCCCGCGCTGTACGGACTGTCACCGGTACGGTCACGAGACGGACGACTGTGTGAAAACGTACGCTTCAATCGCCCGTGACAGCAAGTCGGAGGACAATTCCGACTACGTCATGGACGACGCTGAAGCCGAGGAAGCCGTGGGAGGGTCACCGCCCGCCGCCCAGACACGGACGGAACCAAGCGGAGCGTCGAAGCCCAATGACGACGGGGACCCTGACGCTGCGATTCCATCGCAGGATCCTGAGGCGACGGTGCAGGTGCAAGTCATGGCCGGTGAGAGAACGAAGGAGCAGCTCGACCATCAGCAAGCATATCGTGAACGTGGAGCAGAGGCAACGACGGAGCGTCATCCTGGCCACGACAATAGCAACGGAGGAGCGGACGACTGCAAAGACGTCGACATGGACCCAAGTCTGGCCGGGAAGCGACCGGCTGTTGCACCAGATACAGCCGGCGGGACTGCTACTCACGTGACTGCACCCAAAAAGATTCGTGCAGCGAAACCGCGTTTCTCGACGGAAGACCGTCGCAAAGAAGACTCGCTGTGAGTTTCTACGATCACCCCGGTGTCTTAAGTCTCCGCATACAGCATGAGGCTCGTTTGGGTAGCGTTTCTTTCTATTCGTTTTAATTTTAATGCTCAACGACTCGGGCAGTTTTTTTTTTAGCGAGTCCGTACAATTCGCGACTTTGAATGTACGTGGCTTTAACGCACGGAAGAAACAATACCAGCTGCAGCGACTACTGGCCGAAGAGAAAATTGATTTCCTAGCGCTCCAGGAGACAAAAATGGCCTCCGACGACGAAATAGAACAAGCGCTGCGGCCTTTCTTTAGCCGCTACGAGGTGTGCGTCAGTCACGCAAATGGGATGTCGGCAGGCTGTTTTTTGTTTTTGGCAAAGTCAGTGCCGCTGCGAGACTTGAATGTCGTCGTTGATGAGCTGGGGCGTTTTGTTTTGTGCGACTTCACTTTATTTAACCGTGACTGGCGAGTCATATGCATCTACGCGCCCAACAGAGCGAACGAGAGAGTACTTTTCTTCCAGTTTCTCAGCTCGTACATGCAGTGCGACAGAGTGGTAGTTCTTTTGGGAGACTTCAATTGCGTATGCAGCCGGGCTGATCGAAGTTCAGGTGTGTCGTACCGAGATAGCAGTGTAGAATTACTAACCGAAATGTTGCAAGAATACGAACTGGAAGACGTAGCGCGCTCGAGGGCCAATCGCGACACTCTCCGTTTTACTCATTTTCAAAAGTCATCTAACGCGCGTCTAGACCGAATCTACATGTCGGCCGAAGTAATCACCAATGTATCAAGCTACGCCGTGAAGCCTCTTTTTTTCACAGATCATTGTTTAGTCACTGTGACGCTGGGAAACAACAAGCAGCCTAAGAACAAATTTAGTTGGCACTTGTGGAAAATGAATAATCGGTTGCTAGACGACGCTGTTTTTGTTGAGGGCGTAATAGAGACGCTAAAGAAAATGGCCTCGGAAAAGAATCATCCTTTCTTGAAAAATGGGAATATTTTAAAGAAGAGGTTAAACAAATGGCAATTGAAAGGTCTTCCTACTTAAAGTACGTGTCGAGAAAGAAGGAGAAGGAATTGCAAAAGTATTGGCATGAACTTTTCGAAAATGAAAATAGAAACCCGTGCACGAACGTGGCAGAAATAAAAGAAGTAAGAAGCCAGTTAGATAACTTACACCAAGAGCGTTATCGCGGTGCGATCGTGCGAGCTAGAGCAGATAAGTTTCTGTTAGGCGAGCAGCCCACTCGGCGTGCCCTGGCCGAAGAAAGGAAGTACGCACAAGATAAGGAAATAACAATGATTAGTCACAATGGTACTATAAGTGGTGACAAAACGTTTATAGAGAATGCCTTTCTCGAATATTATAAGCAATTATTTGGAGACTGCCAACAGCAGATTAACACAGACGGGATTGACAGCTTACTGCAAAAAACACCACAGCTTACAGATGATAAAAAAGAGTGGTTGGAGGAACCAATTACGCTCGGAGAAATAGAACGGGCAATAGAAGGTTTGCCGGCCCATAAAACGCCCGGACCTGACGGGATAAGTGCAGAATTTTATCAAAAGTTCAAAGACTTAGTAGCCCCTTTTTCCTGGAAGTCATTCGCGAGGCGTATGAACTCAAAGCATTACCACCCACCTTTCTGAAAACATATACTGTGCTTATACCGAAAGGCACTGATGCGAATGCGGCAAGGCGCGTAAGCGAATACCGACCGATCACTTTATGTAGCGTCGACTATAAAATTGTTTGCACGGGTTTTAACTAATAGACTTCAGCAAGTCATATGTAATTTAGTAGGTGAACACCAAACATGTGGCATACGTGGAAGGTGTATCCAAACAAACATACATGTCGCGCGAACAATTTTAGACACTGTTAGCAACGAAGGAGGCCAAGTGGCGATGCTGCAGATAGACTTACAGAAGGCCTTTGATCGTGTCCGACACGAGGTGCTTTGGAAAGTGTTAGAACGCGCTAATGTAGGGGAGTTCTTTTGGAGGGAACACGCATGTCGTACACTGGGTGTGTTACACAATTAGTTATTAATAATTCTTTGAGCCCTAAAATACCTGTATCTTCCTCCGTCAGACAGGGGTGTCCCATGTCACCGTTGTTGTTTGCGTTGTACTTGGAGCCCTTTTGTCTGAGTGTTATTCAAAGTGAACAAGTGCACGGTTTTAGAATGGACTCAGTCGAGACAAAAGTGCTGTCTTACGCAGACGATATTGCCGTATTCTGTAGTGATAAAAGAAGCGTAGAAGAAGTTTTAAAACTGACACAGTCATTTTGCGCCACCACGGGTGCGGTGGTCAACCTCGATAAGTGTTCCGGTGTTTGGCACGGTGCTTGGGCTACAACACCAGCTTTGTACGAAGGTATTCGATGGGAGTGCACCCCGAGCAAGTACCTAGGGGTCCCACTACAGCACCTGAGGAAAACAAAGCCTTACTGGGAAAATGTCGTCGAGGACATAAAGAAACGCACAGCCTCATGGCGTAACCGTGACCTGTCCATTTTCACGCGAGCAACCGTGTGTAACACCTTCCTGACCGCGAAGATTTGGTATGTCCTACAGGTGCTATGCTGCCCCGAATCTATATCCAGAAGATGCACCGCGTGTTCGCACTGTTTATCTGGTTGTCGTCAAGCGAGCCGATGTGTCGGGATAATCTGTTTCGTCGTGTTGCCAAGGGAGGGTTGGACTGTCGCATCTTTTTATTCGTCAAACTGTGTCACGTTTTCTTTTTCTGCGTGACCAGCGACACCCCCTTTTACGAACGATGTTTCAGACAAGGCTCAGGGACGCCCTACCGCTGCCTCTTTTTGTCGCGTCAGACTCGGGGCCTCCAGCCAAACCTGTTGGGTTTATAAAGGAAGTTATAGAAGCCTTTTATTTTTTGGACGTAAGGTTTTCACGGGAATATTTATCAACAGTAACGCGCAAAAAGTTGACACGCGACCTCCTTGAGGTGCTTTTCCCTGCTCCGTTGTATAGAATTCCTTATGTTTCGTGTCCGGGACAGGATGTTCTTGCCCGTGTAAAGAAAATGTGCGTCCCGCCTTCTGTCAAAACCTTTTTCTTCCGCCTCCATAGCGAAACGTTGCCGGTGAAGGTATGGCTTGATAGGCGAGGCATTTACGTCCCATGGAGTGTAAATTGTCTACTTTGCAAACAACCTGAGACGATTGAACATGTTTTCTTGTACTGCTGGGATGCAGTGTTCTTCTGGGGCGTCTTGCAACGGACTTTGAAAAAGGATTTACAGGTCAACCCTTTCTCAATTCGTTTCCTCCCGGTGGAGAAGCATGAAAGCGTACCCTATGACATGTTTATGGTATTAGGATTACATAGCCTTTAGAAGTCACGTATGGCGGTGCGCCACGCAGAGCAGCATCCTAAGTCGGCCCGCCTGTTTTTTATCGAACTTGTTGTGCAAGTGAAGAGTGTTGTTGAGCGTTTTGAAACGCCGCCAGACTGGGTTAACCTGTTAGAAGAGCTAGCAGGATTGAAGGAATATTAATGCTCCCAACAGCTCCAAGTCGGAGTACATGGGTTTTTAATATGTAATGTTTGACTTGTGCACAATAAAAAAAAAGAATCGGTGGCCGAGTGGGGTGACGCGGACGTCTCAGCTAGGAGCTTGGAGCAAGACCTGGCGCTAGGAACTTCCTGGGTTCGATCCCCACCACCCCCGCCCGTTTCGATCTGTATGAGTTTCGTACCTGCACGCGTTCGTGTAATCACTACTGCGTGATGCACGTTAAAAACGCCAGGTCAGCGGTTGTACTGCACTGGCTAAATTTATCATTTACAGCTAAAGACCGGTCACCCGTTGAGGCGTACCAACATCAGGGCTGTAAAAACCTACAAAGCAAGATAAATTTTGTATAGATCAAATTTTGTGGATGTTCATGTTACAAATGCGCATCACTTGTTCATTAAATTTAAGCTAAAGTAAAATAAACACTTATCTAACATAATCACATTGAATACACAAAGTAAATATTTTATTGGTATTCCTGGCCCTTTACTTCAATTTGCGGAAATGCAATCAACGCAATCATTTTTGGGTTATTTTATGTACAAGGCGCATTTGTTAGAATATGTATCTTTCAGTCACCTACCCTTCGCCCGGTGTAAACATATTTGGCGACTTGTGTAGCATTCAACGCGACACATTATTTTACATGGTGGTGCACTTGGATGATGAAAGTCTACCGCTACTAGTATTTTTTTTACTTCGGTCAAATAATTACAGGAAACCGCTCCCAGGCACGCCTCGAATACAGAGCTACCAATTTTACCTAACTTAGTTAATTGTTTTTTGTTATTGTCAAATACTGTAGTTAGCGGAGCATCCCAGCCACTGCATACTTTTTCAACGTCTTCCAAACCGCTTGCGGCTCTACGTGTAAGCAGTAGCACTGTGGTCAAAGATTCTGGTTGGGTTATCTCCTCAGAGCCTCCAGTGCGCGCTGCCTTCTTTGAGGAACAACAGCGCCACCTTTATAAAAATGACTTTTCGTCTCTTTATTGAAAACGTACTCTCTTCTAGCTGACTCCCATTACTTGCTTCTGACTTTGACTTCCTGTGGATGTGTTCTACGGAACGTATATTGATTTTCTTTAGAAATTCTTCTGTTGATGTCCGACAGCCTCAGTTAATGGAAAAGCTGTTGACTTTCTGTTAACTCTGCGTTGATATTTTTTTCTGGTGACATCCTGTTGACGTTGTCATCAAAATGATTGCAAATGTTCTGTTTACTTTACGACGAAGATGTTAAGTTTACTTTCTGCAGCCAGTAACAATAGAAAACCTGCAGACATTGTGTTGACTTTTTATTTAACATAGTATATGTTTGACTATATGTCAAAGGTTTCTTTATAAACACTCACAAGTTGAGCAGGGCAGGGAGTGGCTTGAGTTGTCCCACTTCCAGAGTGAGCCTAATACCCTTCACAGCGGTTCGCTGTCTAGCGCACCAAGAGCTCACGCACGCAAAGTGCAGCGGAAGGCATGAAGCACGTGCTGCAGGCCAGGCGTTCAAAAGACACGCCCTACCGTTTTTACTCCGTCAACCATTAGTAAAAAAAAATACATTTAATTATCTCAAAGTGGAGCAACTACCGTAACTCGCCTCGTCCCGAACGGTGCTATCAAGTGAAGCATTGACACACCTTCTACGAGGCTTTTTTTTTTAGGTTGTTTTAGCAATTGTTTTGAATAATTAGTGCTTGCTCCAATGCAATTTTACTGAGAGATAAAGCGATCGAACTTTGAAACACTGTTTTCCCTTTCACAGACTTATGAAGAGGAGATATGATACTCGAAACCTTAATAAATGCTATGGTGGCGGCAGACCAAATTATTACCTGTAAAAAATATGGCATGTAAGGCTGTGGAACAGTCAAGAGGACAACTATTTCGTTGTTTTGAGTGTTTTATGGTGATTCTGTTCGTTGTGGTTCTTTATTACCGTGTATTTGTGGGACGTAAGTAGTGGGTTCAGATACTATATAAACACCATTTCCAAACAAAATATTTGAATAGTTTTCAGATTTCTTTCTCGTCATTCTGCAGCGGCCAATCTGGAGAAAAGTAAAACCGGAGCAACATTCAAATATTTTCTTAGCTAAATAGCTAATGTGTAAGGCGTGTTTCTTTGACGGCTGTAGGCATTTAAATAAAAAGCTATAGTTTTTTTGTTTGTTTTTGAACCGCTACAGAAAAAGCATTTTTGATGCGACAGAATGAGTGCTTGCTTTCTCTTAAAAAAATACCAATATTAAGTAGAAAGTAAAAAGAAATGCTAAAGAACTGTAGGATGGAAAGCTGTTGATATTTTATATCCTGCGATGATTTTTAACAGCTTTTCAGCAAAACAAGAAACATACAAAAAACACCACAAACGTTTGTTAGGGCACGCTGAACCGCGGCGTGGTTGGCAGAGAGGAGGGAGGGGGGGGGCAGAAATCGGTGACCATTTATAGCGCGGAAGGGAATCAAGTGACAGAAAGAGAAACACTGCAGGGAAGATTGCTCATAGGACGGCATTTCACGACTTTAGCAGACGACAGGCGGGGAAAATGCGCATCCCAGCTGGTTACCCGTGTTGGGCCCTTTTCTTTGTGTTCATTTCGTGAACTAGTTGTGTGTTCAACAGTGAATGGGTTTAGCCTTTGTGTCTAGGTTGCGTGAATGGTCTTTGTAGGATCGAGCACCCTTTTCATCGTCCTTTTTGTGCGTAAACGAGTATGTATTCGCATACCCGATGAACAGCTGAAATGTGCTTGATACCAGTTTAAAAAAATAAAACGCTGAACAAATTAAAATCAAGATTGTTTAGCGGTGCGTACTATACCAGTCTCTCTTTAATTAAACCACGCAAAAAAATAGAAACGACAAATAAGGCACTAAGCCGGTTATTGGGGACAGCTGAAAATTATTGTGCGTGTCCGCTTGCTTCGTGCAACATTGGGCATCACAGCGGCGAAAAAACGGGTGGTTGACACGTCGTGGTCGAGACATGTCAAACATAACCTCGCGAACCGTGACTTAGTTACACTAGCGGTAGTGCTTTGGCCGAAGAATAGCAACGTCAGCACGGAGTTAATATTCACGATGACGCGTAGGCAGCCCGCACGTCCTGGTCTAAACACCTCACTACGGTAGCAGAGTATGACTAAGCTCAGAGAATTTATTCGTGGGCCTCAGGCTAATTTTTGCTACTAACCTACTCTATTAAAATTGCTTTGGAAATACGAGGCTTTTGACGACTTTATTCGCGTTGAAACTGCCAAGCTGTTAAAACGTAGGGTTATATTAAACCGATGAAGTCACACCTTGAACACTTATTACGAGGAACTGGTTTCTAGCTGTTCGTGTGATCTGTTCTCCGAAGAAAATATTGTTTCACTGCTTAATTATCTCAAAATTATCTTAATTATCTCAAAGAGCCATTCGTAGAAATTTCAGAAAGCATAACCCTCCGGGGCAATTACCTTTCCTTGCAGTTAGTGACTTATGAACCTTTAGAATTGACACAAAGTCGTATACTTTCTCTCTAAGCCCGTATTTACGTACCTCGTTCTGAAAGTATCTTACGAGTCTTGAGCCAATATTGAGAACACTGAAAAAAAAAACAGCCCATGAGGGTGTTGAAAGGTAAAAGTAGAAAAGCTTAACCATCAATACCAAGTTCTGCTTTCCGGTGTGTCAAATCCATCAATAAATCGGTGATTGTTCCTGGAAGGTACTATCTATCCAATAATTATTGATGCGTGCTACGATGCAGAGATAACCAAATTATGATGGTAATAGTTGACCCAACCTACCGTCTAGATGGACAAAAGCATTAAACTCAAAAATAATTGACGCCCAAAACTATCAAAGGAGTCTTACACTATTTGAAAAAATAAGCTAACCTGGTAAATCTCAGAAGTGCTTCTGAGCAGGGAAATTGAAATTCAAGTGTCCCGCGGTCTCCCAGCGTACTCAAATCAGAAAAAAACGCCATGGACTACGGGCTACCCCTACCGACATTTATTGATTCTTGTCCGTGCGAAACACCGCATGTTGGGTGAAAAATTAAGAAAGTTCACGGCCACTGGTCATGCTTCAGGAAACAATACAGTAGTTGCCGTTATTTCCATCGGTGTTTCGTTAGGAAGACGACATTTCCCACTAGAGCTTGCCGCGGTTCAGGAATACGTGGGGGCTGAGCTCCACTACTCGTTGCGTCCCGGAGGCACGTTGGAGGGTACGCAGGTCGACTACATTAACCAGGTAGCTGTACAACCGCTACGTAAGTGCTCATGTCACACATTAACCAGGTAACTGTATAACCGCTACGTAAGTGCTCATGTCACCTACCTGGAAGGTGTGTACGATGGCGTCTCTTAGAAAACTCCATACCGGCCTTCGATCATATTTAGCTCACACAAATTTACGTTTTTATTAACCGCGCTAGGCTGTGCATCTTTTCTTTGGGGTGTTAAGAAAAATAGTGTCATTTGTGTGATCCCTAACTTAAATTATAAAAAAAATGAAAAAGGAAAAAGAAGTACGTCCATAAACCTATAATATGAGGTCATTTCTACTGATCAAGTTCTCGGCTTGCAGGATTCTCTTCTAGATGTTGATGGGTGTGTTGTTAAATATTAGATTTGCTTCCCGTGACAAACGTTTCATTTTTTAATTGAGTTTTCATTCATAGGCATTTTTATAAAATTGTAACAAAACACTGCACTTTTCATGTTAAATTTGAAACCGCCAAACCTGCAGCCATCTAACTTATTAATGGTCTCTAATTCATTGCAATATTTTCTTGGAAATAAAGCTTCAAGGAGAGGAAGTAAGAAGAAATGCAGTAAAGAGAAACTTAAACTGAATTCACATCACTGCCTCACTGCATGATTGGTCATCTCTTGCGTCCACACACGACGTTTTCTGGGCAGGTATAAATATGTTCTGTTGTACGCTAATATCAATACTCTTATGCCCGTCGTCAAGCAACCTCTTCAGCAGGAATCACTGAAGCGTCCTAAATTTATTCGTACATTTTTTCCGGTGTAGAGACCGTTACGCCACATTTTTAAAACTTGCAATTTTACCCCTATCTACAAATGCAAAACATACAAGGATTTGTTTTTTTAGGATCGTTCACTATGACAAGTCGTGAAAAATTTCATTATTAACGGAGTGTATTAATGTTTATTTATGTGTGATTCAAGCTTCTCTGTGAGTTAATAAAGCAGGCTTTGTCAATGTGTGATATTTATGATAATTTTTACTTTCGGTTAGGCACTAGGCACGGTCTATCCAAGGCTTTGCGGACTACGCACCTGGTGCACAGACTATTGTCTGAAAACTACGGTACAGTTTGTACTCTGGAGATCAACTTCATACGTATCTCAAAATTTCTGCGGCGGGACCTCCACTCGCGGACGTGAAAAAGCTTGACCTTTCCAAAAGCGTTTTATAAAATTACTCTAATGAAAAATGTTCTGTATATGGCTACGCCTCTCGCTTGACTCATCCCGTTCTAGGCTCGCACAGGAGCGCTTGCCGCACAAACGCTCACATGTCGCGCCGTTTTGTAAAGGTCAAGTCTTCTCAGATAAAGGCCGACAAAAAGTCTTACTAAAAATTAAGAAAAAATATTGTGACTCTCAAAGCTAGCAAATTGAATGGCGACGAAACATGCAGCAAAGAGATTCTCTGGAATACAAAACTAATGGTGATTAAGCATTTTATAACCTAGTATGGCATCCGACATGCGGTATGGATCAATCGCGTTGTAGCTTGCTTGTGGGGATGTGAGAGACATGGAAGAAAACATTGAAGAACACAGGGAAGAACGGAGTAGCGTGTGAATGAAGAAATAATAAAATAATGTAAGATACACCGGGAGGAGAACATTCTGTTAAACAGTAATGTTCGCCATCAATTAAGGGCATACATTGATATACTGCGGCTCTTTATGGGTGTTGCAGCTGAACAATGTAGGTTGCTTAATCAAATGATATTAAATTGCAGCTAAAAGTACTTTGACAATTGTCTCGCTTTCAGCTAAAACACGAGAGCGTTATGTCCATTGAACATGCGTTTTACTACGGTCCGTTTTCTGCCGAAACCTATGACGCGGCGACATTTAAACATAGAAATAACCACAAGCTTCAAGTGACAACACTTTTTTAATATACAGGACGATGTTGCTTAATGTTCGACTTCGTTTAAAAAAATGTCGTAAAAGTTACCCCAATGCGGTGAGTGCACGCGACGTATAGCGGCATAATCAAGCGAATAATTATCACAATTGATTTCCTAATTAACTGAAATGTGCTATTAACTTTTTAATGAAAGCAAATAAACGTATGGTTCGAATTAAAAACTTGCCGAGCATCAGCGAATAAACGTTAATGGAAGCTGAAAAGGCACTTCAAAAGAATGAGTTATATCTAATTCTAACGTATTCTGTCCTGCGAATTTGGATGTCACAGGCATTTGACCAGATTGTAACAAAAAGATGCGAGAAGCGAAGAAGGAAAAACCAACCACTTTGTGTGACGTCATACCCAGGCGTTTCAACTTCCTTGCGCTTGCGCTTGTGAGGGATCGCGTGCAGCTTTTTTGACAGTTCATGCAAGGCTTGTGGAAGACAGAAAAATTTGAGATCTCTGTAATACGCCACGATTCCCTCCTCCTACCGACCGAACGCACCGGGAAGGAAGGCTTTCAGTGCTAATTTGAAAGAACTGCTGTGGTTACTTGGCGTATCAATCTGAAATATAATTTTGATATTCGTTACCTTGGAGGTCAAACGAAAATTATTTAAATTGTTTTTTCTTGAAATAGAGAAATGCCTCACTTCCTCTTCAATCAATCAATTTGAGAAGACTTGTAGCATGTAGAAAATGCAGTTAGGCGCTAAATTTACACTTCGTGCAGCAGGAGCAAGGCTACGGGTGCGATAACGCGCCCATGCGGTTTTTCCGTCACTCATCATTCCCTCTTTCCGCAGCCATCCTTGTGCATATTGCACGACTGGTAAATTTAGTCAGCTGGTGCGCTTTCCATGCACTCGATATTGAGCTATTTACAAGAATGGACAGTTGGACTAGTTGGTAAACGTTTACGATAAAAAAAACAGCGTAATACACAAGGACACAGAGGAGAGAAATGCATAAAGGACAAGGCGCTCACTATCAAATTTCTTATTCTGAAAACAAACAAATATAAGGTCTTTTTTTCTTTCGCCGTGGTGTCGCTTTTTTTCTTTTCTTTTATTGTAGTGTTCCTTCTTTTTCGTTTACTTCGAAAGAGTAGTTATCCAAAGTCAAAAAGGCCTTCTTACTGTTCGTGAGGTGACCTTCATGCCGTGTTAATGTGGCATTTGTTGTTGTCTTAAACTGTTTATGTCTGCGCGGTTTTTTTGTTTTTTTACCGCGGTGACATTTTCGAATTAAAAGCTAAAAAAAGACAAAAAGAACGTAGCAGTCATACCATACATTTACTGCATATTTCATGGAATAAAGGGAGTCGCCTTGAGATACGGGGTCAATGTCGTATTCTCAGCTCGAAACAAACTGCGCAGGATTGTATCAGCAGTAAAAAAAAAAACACGCAAACATGAACAGTCATACAGACCACAGTGAATGCCACATTAGGCATGGCATGAAGTTTATGCCGTGCAAAAAGGGGACACTCTATGAAATTCCATTCTCCTGCGGACACTCATACATCGGTCAAACAGGGAGATGCTTAAACATCAGACGTTGCGAACATGACTGTTCATTAAAAAGGGGGAGCATACTCCCATTTAGCAACACATTGCCGTGACTGCGGCTTTGAACCACGGTTCAGTGACACAAATATCATGTACAAACACCAAACATAGTCATCTATGGAGATTATTAAAGCCTGCCATATATCAGAAAAAAAAAAACGTGCGTGAGCCAATCATCAGTGAACCTCAGGGACAGTGAGATGGCTTTTTGAACCTGGGATAAATTCTCCCTTTGAAGAAAACGAAAAAGAAGCCACCCCAACAGTAAGTGAAAAGAACCAAAACCGCAGTGAAAGGAAAAACATAACAAAAAAACACAGATACCCGCGTGTTTTTAAAATAAGAAAATTGATAGTCAGCGCCTTGTCCTGTATGTATTTCTCTCCTCTATGTCCTTGAATTTCGCGCATTTTTTCATCATGATTGAGGTGCTGGTTTTCGATGACGCTCAGCAAGCTTCTAATTGGAGGGAAGCATCAAATCACTACCATAAGAATCATTGACACAATGTAATTAGTTAGTTTATTCATCTTGACAATTAGCCCGAATTTAATGCCCCCCCCCCCCCCCCGGTTGTCTAACTCATCTGTGCAAACTCCATTAGCGTAGCTTTCACGGCTTCTTTTTAAGCCATTCTCAAGCGTCTAAAAAACACTGTATATAAAATGATGTGGTACAGAAACGTTATTTATTTCTTAGTTTAACTTCCAAATCGTTAGCTTGCTATTCTTGCATGTTCATTTCTTTTGTTGTTGTTGTTGTGTATTCTAAAGGCTGCAAAATGAAGTTAAAAAATCTCAAAACTAATAAAAAATGTCACACATGTGTGCATTATTTCAGCCACTTAAACCTAGCATTCAAAAATATATTATAACCTAAGTACTATTTATTGGGTGCTGGTCAAAAGTGAAAGGCACATATAAATGAGGTAAAACTTTTTATGTCTGCATAGTGTATTCAAAGTGAATAAAGCACAAATAATCGGGGCTGTTTTTAACAATATATATTGGGGTGGGGTGGAACTATATAGAATCCCAGGCATCGTGTCACCCAAGTAAAAATCAAACATATCTCTTTACACCAAGAAAGCGTTTCTACGCGCATATTCTAACACTGCGTAAATATCACACGACTCCAGCTTTCCTGAAGAGTAACATCCCCGGAGGCCCATCTATTCTTTCATGTGAACAAGTGGGAGGCTAAGTTAGCACGAAACGTGAAAACCAGAAGGCCCAAATGACACCAGCTGCCCGAGCCGGCAAAAAGCCTGCTAGATCGTACAAACTCCGTGCACAGTACCGAACAGTGCTTCTTAATTTTCACTCTACAGGACATGCAATCAACGTAATTTACTGAATTCAATGAGAAAAAAAAATTCCACATTGCATTTCGGATTTTCAGGTTTATCAAATGCGCACAAGGCTCCGAAGTCATGAACATAGGCAAAAGATAGACAATCAAAATTCTCCCAAAACCTACAAAAAAAAAAAAAAGAAATTCGCGTCTTTATTATTAGAAAATGACTTTGTTAAACTGTGTACTCGGCTATTTTTTTTTCAATCACCACGGAATGTTTATAAATGTAGAAAAATACTGTTTTCTGTTGTCAGCTGTGAAATACGTGCACAATGGTGGACGCTCAGCAATGAACCTGAACCTCACGACAGCCTGAAAAAAAAAAAACACTTACAAAAAAAAGACGATATGCGCAGTGACGTTGCACTTTCGATGCTGTTTGAATAGCTCGTCTGACTCGAAGTGTTTGCCGCGCTCCGACGTTCGCTATCTTGTGGAATGACGTGCACGTTCCTCGTTTCAGTTCTTCCGCCATTGTGAAGGGGTTCCGGCCTTTTAATACCCGACAAGTTAATTTCCAAAATGTGTGTATCAGGGCACTCATCGTTTTCTAAAAGTGCCTAAGAAGTATGTCCTAGGGAAAAAACTGAAACCGGCTCCGGAGTGCGTCCCACGAATGCGGATTTGAAAACAACTGTATTACTCCCCAAAGTCATCAAAGCGTCTGAGTGTTCATGCGAGTCATAGCAATATTTTCATGAAGAACAGGGACAGAAGCCTTGAAATTCCCTTATCAAACTGAAAGTTTAATGAGGCGAAAGTGTGCAAACAAAATAAAGTAGAAGCGTCGAGACACCAAAAAAGCGGAAGGCGATTTGGCGGCGTCAAAAGAATTGAAAGAGAGAAACTGAATCGACAAGGACACGCGCAGCCCCTTATAGATTGTGAGTTGGGACATTGAAAATTCGGCCCAAAAGGTTCGAGCGTAGAGCGTTCGGGGTGAGAATAAACAGGATCTTCTGAGGACAAGAAAGTAGGACGAAATGATAAATGTTACGTCCCGAGTAACAGTAAATAGGAATCTTCTTGAAGTACGTGACCGAGCGTTGCTTGCTTGGCCCCGCGCGCGGCAATATCAAGTGATTTCATCTCAATTACATCTTATAAAACCAAGCTCTGTGGTGCCCGTTTCCGGGTTGAGCGTCGTTGCCGTCGGCGTTACCGTCGGCATTGGCATCGCCGTCGGAGTAATCGCGCGTGTTTGATGTTTGGACTTCTCCCGCTAAAGGTAGTGGGGAAACAAATTTAGGGAAATATTTTTCCGATAAATTTAGCGTAAACAATTCCCCGCCAACTTTAGTGAACAAATTTTCATGCTAAACTTTCCGGGAAACTTTTCCCTGCCAACCTTAGCGGGAAATTGACGTCACGTGTCCTCAGCACCAATTCAATTTCCCCGCTAAATTCAGCCGGGAAATTGACGTCACAACTTTGTGTCACGTCACCCATAAACAAATTCAGTGGCCGGAGAGAAGGAGGAAGGAGGAGGAGGAGAAAAGAGCATTAAGAGGATAAGAGGAGGAGTGAGGGGTGGAAGTGAGAAGGAGCACTGTCCTCTCGGTACCCCTCTCCTTCTGAAATGTTTATTTCCACCCTCTCCCCTTCTCCTGAAAAGCTGAGCTTTATTTTCGCATTACAGATGTTTCTAAATGTTTTCGAATTTTTATCAGCAAAGCAGAAAATAAAACTCTGCGTTTAAGGGAAGCGAGCAACCCCAGGCCAGACACCTTGTACAGGTTTACCGATATCCGAACCACATCAAGCAGCCAAAGGCTGCCGCCGCAAGCCGGTTCGCCCCTCTTGCCATTCCAGGCGACCGCAGCGCACCCCTCAGGAAGAGCGGTTGCTCCTTGCGCCGGGCAGATTTATATATCTTTTTTTCGATTTTGGCCACTTATCTGACGTGCGTCACGATGAAAAAATGCCTCTCCCGCGCTGTAGAGTCCAATAGCTGCACCTGAATGCGAGAACCGAAAGCGAAGGCCGCTTCTTCTTGCTCGATCAAGCCCGGCGCCGGAAGCATGCAGGCGGAATATCACGCCGAATGGGAAGCTCAACCCAAAGCGAGAGGAAAAAGTAACGGTGATGCCTATTATATATAAAAAAGACAGCGAATACTAAACGAGGCTGAATTCGGGCACTAAATGTGTCGATGTGACTCATATAACTCGGAGAAGGAGGTCGACTCCCGTGTTTAAACGAAACGGTTCTACACGCCTCTGGTATCCTGTGCACTGGACACTATATAGCTATCTGATGTCTGGAAGTAAAGTTGTCAGAAATATGCATAAAGAAAATATCCTGTCCTCTATAAAAAAACACACTACAAAATAATTTTATCTAACGTAAATGAAGACAGTGATGAGTGCCCGAACTTTTTTATATTTCTTTTGGGTCGGATGATGGTGTGGTAAGTCAATTTACGGTTTTAAAGGAGCAGTGAAAAGATTTTAATGTCACCAAACTATGCGGCATGGGAGATCTACTCGGTTTATCTTAGCTAAATTAAATACACTCATTGTTTTCTTCCTGGAGTATTGCCATTGCTCCGTAAAATCAGACTACAATGAAAGAGTATTTTTCCTCCTGAAAAGGCGTCTGGCGGCTATGGGAACCATAGGGCGACGTTCCCTGGGCACCAAAGAAATGTGCACTCTAGAGGATTAGCAAGTTGTGCAATGATCGGCCCAGTTTAAATGCTTATTTCCTGACATATTCAGTTCTAAACGAGAATAAGTTGTTTAAACACATTATAATATTTTAATAGGGGTGTATATGATGGCATCTGCCTGAAGTCAACAATACTGCTCCATAGGTGATATTAAAACATATTTTTCTTTAAAAAGGTTTGAGATATGTCGCTACAATCCGCACTGTTGACTGGTTGCGATAATTAGATGCAATACAACCGGGTCTGTAAAGCGTTATAATTAAAGGCAAAACCTCGAGACAAAGGAGTTCGTCAGCGCTGTTGGCAAGCTTCCACTTGGGGCGATATTGACAGAAGACGGACTAGAGCTCTTCGTCCCCTTTCAGCTCACCACTTTACACTGAACTGGGTATGCGGTGTAAAAGCTGACAGGTGCCGCCAACGTTGATTTGTTTTATATTTAAAAAAGAAAGAAACGCACGTCATCTTAGACGTGCTTTTGTTCATCATTATAAATAGAGAAGAGTAACTCAGAAATATGGGCCGGGAGCCCAAAACATTTTTCACTGTACGTTCTAAATTTTGCCGTGACAAACATCTCACAAGGCATTCACGCAGAATAACTCTTGTGAATTTTATATTGATACATATACTAATGTCCAATTTTATCTGGCAAAACGCACATGTGTAACTTTGTCTCATCCCTCTGTGTATGCGAAAAGATGCGACGGAGTTATATGCGGGGAAGGGAAATTATGACTCCCGCTGCTGCTGCCCATTCTTTGCGAAGCTGAAAATGTCGTGGCCGCGATGTGCACGTCATAGAGCAATGTACCAGCTGCCTTGAGTGCAGACACATTAGGCGTGCTTGATCTATTATTTAGCAAAGGCTTGAAGGACACAGTTGCGTAGCATTAAGCCGAAACACAATTGGCTTAGTAGATAAATGCATGCACCTTGAAAATATCTGTCAAGCTAAACGTCGCCCATTTCCTTGGCGACTTTATCAAGGCAGCTCCCTTCGAAGCGCAGGCATTTATCTACTTATCCAAATGTGCTTCGGCTTAAAAAACACATGCAAAGGAAAAAAAAACATTTTTTTATAACATCCTGGTTGGGAAAAGGAAGTCATAAAACGAATTTACAATGAAGAAGAAACAATTTTAGAGCTATATTTATGGCGCTATACGAATTTGTACGTTGGCGCCCACGGGCGCCGCGGAAAAGTGGCCCTTATTCATCACGTGACTGGTACATATTTATCACGTGGTGCTTGCGCTCTTTGGAAGCTTCCTTTAGAGCCCAAAGGAAACTCCTGAAAAAGCGCAAGCAGACGTGATAGACCTGTGCGCCGGTCAGGTGACGGCGGCGGCGCCCCGAAGCAGACGAACTTGTGCGGCGGTGCTGATGGCGGCCTGGAGAACCGCATTGAAGCGGCGTCGCACAACGATCAGCGTGCGGCGGCGACGTGACTTTGTGGCGGCGGCGACCCAGCGCGGCGGCGCACAGGCCTACCGCGTGACCAGCGGCGGCTCCCGCGGGCGCCAACTACACATTCGTTTTGCGCCGTAAATATAGCTCTAATTTTTTTTTCCTTCGTTGTAAATTCGTTTTAAAATATTCTTTTCCCATGTAGCCTGTTTAAATTTTTTTTTTTGCATGTGTTTTTTAAATGCGCATCTACACAGTGGAAAGACGCGCATCGTGGGGTGAATTTTTCGCTTATTTTTCTATTGAAAAAAGTCGCGCTCCGAGGAGAACGGCGCAGAGCGAAGACTCCTCGAAACCCAATTTTTCCCTCGACGCGAGCGCTTGAGCCAATCAGCGAGCGTCCGGACGTGACGTGTCGCCCTTTTTTTTTGGTTAGGACATGTTTTCGCTCTTTTTATTTTCGACCCACAATGAAGGCGAAAAGGCACAGGGGGTCGAGAGATTCGTGCACTCGCCGAACGTGGCTGGAAGCATTTCAGCGTGGAGAGAAGCAAGCCAATTGGAACATCTGACTGTGAGCAGTGTTTTATGTGCGTGTACGACGCCGTGAAACTACTCTTCATCGTTTGCGCGAAAGCTGCCACTGAAGTTTGCAGTGCGTTCCGACCTCCGACTGTGCGGGAGGGATCACTCCCAATGTGTTGTGTAGTCTTTGTGTGCACCCACCACTACGGAATACAACAGTTCTCCATCGAAAAACACTTTCGCACAAGCTGCGTGCTGTGTTAAAGGTACGGACACGTCGGCGTAGCACCGTGCTTTGTTTGCACAAAAACGCGGCAAAAGAGCACCTCCTGAAGCTGCCCTCTTGTGCCCGTGCCTTTCGCCCAGAGTGCCGAACCAAAATTTTTATCGGTTCGGTTCCGGTTCGGGTTCACGGCTTTTGGTTCAGTTCCGGTTCAGTTCCGGGGAGCAACAAATAACGGTTCAAACCGGTTCGAACCGGTTCGAACCGGTATGAACCGCTAAATTGAAGATATATTTTCCGCGTTGTTCTGGCCATATACACAATTTATGCCGTAAAACTATTAACTATATAGTTTCTTCGATCGCCCGTGCAATTTACTTTTCTATTTATGTATCCAAATATGAAATTTAGTTATTTAATTTTGACGCAAGAGTAGAATAAAATCTACATTAATGTACATAACGTCGTGTTCATACGACTCAACATTTCTTTGTTTACCAGTAACATATATTTTACCTCAATTAAAATGTTAAGTACAAGAGTGAAGAGTTGAGATTTTTGGTACATACCTGTAAATAGATCAGAATGAAATTTAGAACTATACTGTATTTTCTAGTCCCTTCTTCGTGTTTAAGTAAAATTCTAAAGTTCAAGCTGATTTACTTACACGGTATAAAATATTCTTCTTCTTCTTCAATATGTGTTAAAGGGTAACTGCAAAGAAAAAAAAGTGTATTTTTAAACAGCCTAATTAGGACAAGCATGTCACAAAACAATTTTTCCGCCAAAAACAAAAATTTTTACAGCAATATTTATTGCGCAGGACTGATTTTAGTTTGCGGCTATTTCACCCGTTTTGAATCGCGCGCCACAAAGTTGCTATTAAACGTCACAGAGTAGCTGCTATACGTCACGGAGTGACGTATACCAGCCACTCCGCGGGCGTCGAAAGAGAGGGAGTTTCAAATGCGGAGAGGTTGGGACTCCGACTAAATTACGTCCTGTGGCGTAAATATTGCTAGAAAAAATTTGTTTTTTCGCGGAAGATTTGTTTCGTGACATGCTTGTCCCAATTAGGCTGTTTAAAAAAACACTTTTTTTTTCTTTGCAGTTACCCTTTAAAAATAATAAATGGAGATGTTAGTCATCCTAAGGCGTGACCGGCTACTCCATTACCATTGAAGAGAATATTTCCGACATAAAAATTAAACACTTCAAACATATAGATGCCGCTGTACAATGTCTCTCCTCCCCTCCCCCCTTTCCCTTACCTATAACGGAACATATTAAAAAACCGTCTAAAGCTGAAGTCACACCGCCCACAGACCCCACAACACTCAGCCCGCAGACACCGCCCAAGCATCGCCCGCCCCGCACACGACGGCCCGCCACTCTACCTATACAAGACATAACCTCCGGAAGCATAACTCCGCTTGAGCGACGCGACTGGACCGTCGTGCAGAGAGTCAGAACGTCCCAAGCGCCACCCGCGGGCCGCGCCCCGCACGGCAGGTACGGGGTGCGACTCCACCTTCACACTGACAATGATCCTTAAATAATAACACGCACTAGTTCTACACACCAACACGTGCACACATACATAGACACATACGATGAGAACACTTAATGGACAGCGCTTATGTTCTTGGTAGGAAGTGTCACTTCGAGTCTTACCAATTGTCACCAGATTGTTCACACATACACACACAATGCTATATTCACTCATTTTACAACAAGGTTCAATATTATCAACTCAAAAGCTAGTATTTGTCGATGATATCACTGTCTTCTAGAAACCTTTTTATCGCCTGGAGAGCCTGTTTCTGCATGATTTGATTGGGCCATGGCCCTAGTAATTTACTTACGGTGAAAGGCCTTTTATCCAGGATATCAAACCGTACTTTTAGTTGTGACCGATTGCGATCGAAGCGAGGACAGTTCAAAAATATGTGTTCAATAGTTTCTACATCCTGACCGCAAGAACATTTTGGGTCCTCGATTTCATTAATTTTGTAGCGAAATTCTCTCGTGAAAGCCACATTCAGTCGCAGGCGGTGAAGCATTGTTTCAAATTTTCTCGGTATATCGCTTGGGATATAAAACCGTAATTCTGGATCCACCACGAAGAGAGTAGACTGCCGTCCTGCCTCATTAAACCATATGTCGACTGCCATTTCTTTGGAGTGGTGTGCAATTAAATACTTTATGTCTGTTTTGGAAAAAGGAATTTCTCGAGTTTTTTCTAAAGCATGTGCACTTGTTGCTAGTTTGTCTGCCTCCATGTTTCCTGAGATTCCGCTATGTCCGGGAATCCACTGCAGCTTTAATGAGTGACCATTACTTATGGCCCGATCGATCATATCAGCTAGCTGGTAGACCAATGCATATGCCGGACTTCTAGAGTTTATTGACGAAAGAGCACCGAGGGCTGCCTTGGAGTCCGTGCAGATAACCCACTGGTTTTGAGGTTCTACGTCCTTTATATACTCTACTGACGCAAAAATTGCATAAAGTTCTGCAGCAGTAGAGGACGTTCTGTGGGACAAACGAATACCTTTCTTCACTTGCATTGATGGAATTACGAAAGCTGAGGTTGAGCCATCATTTGTCGTAGAGCCATCCGTGTATACATGAATGTGGTCTCTGTAGTAATCATGTAAGTATGACAACGCCGACTGAGTAATCACAAAATGAGATGTGCTCAGGCTTTTCTTAAGGTTGGGTAGTTCCGTGTTAATATCGGCGACGCGAAACATCCAGGGTGGTCGATCTATAGTCGGAACCCACGGTGTGTAATCCGGCACGATGACGCTCGACGATATCAGTGTCGAGGAAATATGTGAGCCCGTCCTAGTTATCAAATTCTCTGCAAGTGGGTGACAATTCTGAATGGACAAGCGTAGGAAATGACGTAAGGTCTCATGTTCACGTAAAGTTGGAATAGGTAGCTGTCTTGTTTCTGCTAAAACCAGTGTTCCGCGAGTTGGACGCGGGACGCCCAAGCAGATCCGAAGACTACGGGCGATCATGTAATGCAGTCTGTTTTCTTGTGTTGCAGATAATCCATGGAGTGCTGGGAGTGAATATGTAATAACTTGCCGAACTAGTGCAGAATGCAGCATTATCATGGATTTGGTTGAGGCTCCCCAACGAACTCCAGTAAAATAACGTAAAATGTTGATTGTTTTGTTTACTTTTGCCTCCAGCATATCGATGTGTTTTACCCAAGTGAGGCTTTGATCTAGAATCACTCCAAGAAAGCGATGATGCGAGACGCGTTCTAAAGTTTGACCCTGTATTTTTAGCTCGAATCCACGAAGGTGCTTCCTCGTGAATGGAAGCATTACTGATTTTGAAGGCGCAATATCCATACCCCTTTCACTTAAGAACTCGTTTAAGAGGTTCAGTCCCGCTTGAAGCTGATCCTGTAAAGTCTTCGGACATGTGCCTGAGGCCCAGATACAAATGTCATCTGCATATATCGTTACATGGAGTGGTGAAGGGAGGCGACCGGGAAGCAAAGCCATGACCGTATTAAATAGAGTAGGGCTTAGTACGCTCCTTGAGGTACGCCATGTCGGAGATTTTGACTCGTGCTATCTCCATCTGCGGTCTTTACAAACATTGTCCGTTTTGAAAGGAAGTTTTTTATCCACCGTACGACTCGTCCCCGAATTCCAAGTTGTATAAGACTATATAGAATGTGGATTTGACTTACTGTATCGTATGCGCGCTTGATATCTAAAAAGACAGCTATTGTGATTTTTCCGAGCGCACGTTCATGTTCTATGTACGTTACCAAATCTAAAACGCAATCCATCGTGCAGCGTTTGGGACGAAACCCTGCTAGTTCTTCCGGTAACACTTCACTTGTCTCTAGCCACCACTGTAGTCGTTGATTAATTAGCTTTTCGAAAAGCTTACCTAAGCAGCTTGTAAGGCTGACCGGTCGAAAGGAGGCTAGGTCCATGGGTGTTTTTCCCGCCTTCAAAAGCGGTATGACCTTAGCGACTTTCCATTGGTCTGGTATTTCTTCCTTGACCCAGAGAGAGTTGAACGTGCTCAAAAGGAAGTTCAGCGCACGTGGACCGATGTTGGTCAATTCATCCCATGTGATCAGGTCTGGGCCAGGTGACCTACCCCGACGTGTCACTCTCAGTGCGTTTTGAAGTTCCCTCATTGTGAAAACGCAATCTAGCTCCAAATGGCAGGACGTAAACTCGTTATCAATTGTTTGTTTGGCATTGACACACGAGGCAAAGTATTTAAGTGTCAGCGATGCCGCGCTTGGTCGAACCAATAATTTGCAAAACTCGTCTGCTATTGTCAGTTCTGATACGCCTCTGGATAGGGCCATTGCTCGCAGCGGGAACCTTTGAATAGCCGGCGCTTGGAGAGCTCTAATAATCATCCACATCCTCGCGAGGTCACTTACAGCCGATAGCTTAGCACAAAGCTGTCGCCATCGATGTTTGGCAAGTTGCCTAAGTTTACGTTGTATAAGGCCGTGAACACGCTGAGCCTCCTTATAGTCCTCTATCCATCCTGAGCGGCGGTATCTTCGTTCGGCTCTTCGTCGTATTGCTCTAAGTTTTTCATACGAAGCATCAACACCTCTATAATCGGATGGAATGGATACCCATCTTGTTGCGTGGTCAAAGTTTTCTCTCACAATCGAAGTAAAATCGTCCAGCGTATCAACGTTTTTACAGCTTAGCGTATTCAAAGATCGAAACATACGCCAATTTGTAATTTTAACTTTACGTTGTCCATTGCGCGGTCTCGCTACCTTTCTGTACTGGACGAGTATGGGCAAATGGTCGCTTCCATGGGTTTCTGTATCAACATGCCACGATAAATCCGGGAAAATGTCTTGAGAACATATTGTCAAATCCAGAACACTTGAATAAGTACATCCACGAAGAAATGTCTGAGAGCCATCATTTAGCACGCATAGATTAGATTTCTCTATTACATTGGCAATCAGCTTCCCTCTCCTATCATTTTGTGCGCTTCCCCACAATGTATGGTGCGAGTTAAAATCCCCACATAAAATGTAGGGATCACTAAATTTTGAGAATATCGATGTTAGATCTTCCTCCGTCACTGATGTTACTGGCTCTATATATACGCAGGCTATAATTATTGCGGTCGTGCCAAACATGACCTTGCACGCGACGTATTCTGGCGCTTCAGATAATGATGAGCACACAATAACTGATGGTATGTCTTTCCTCACACAGAGCATTGCTCTGTGTGAGGAACCTACCATTTCTGCTTCAGTGATAGTTACCAAATCTGATAGTTACCAAATCTCTTGACAGTTCAGTTACCCAGACGAAAGCACAAGACCAAATGAAGATCTCAAGAAAAACCGGTCACCTAGTAAGAAAACAACAAGACTGACATCCAGTGCTCAATGTTTTAAGGCCATTTGCGCTTGTAAACGAACCTGTTTGATCTTCCCCGAGGAATTAAGAATGCTGATCCCCTTAAGCGATGCGTCGTTTGAAACAAACAAACGCAGTTTTATCATCACTTTCCGCTCAGCGAGAAGACGAAGCCAGATTGAGCAAAATCCCCACGAATCACTTCATTGGTAGTAAAGAGAAGGAGTTAATCCGTTTACAGCATCACACTGGAACTGTGATCACATCTTTAAAGGTCGTAGATACGCTCTTTATTTATTTTCAAGCGCCAGACGTCATTCGCAGTGGAATGTCACGTCTTACAAGATTCAATCCCACAGCCCTGCCCGTTTGCATGCATCACTGTTGAGTGGTGCCCCTGCCAGTGGTACTGCACAGGCAAAATTTCTCATATACAGAACGCCTATTCCCGCTGTCTAAACATACAGACAACACAATTTACCTTTCAAAAACAGATGTTGTTTTGATTACAACTTGTGCTTAGGTTGCGGATGGCCTATCAGAGCTGGGGCCGAAAAACATGCTCCGCCACAACTTATGTCAACAATGCCAAAATCCGGAGTCTGCATCATTCAAATCTTGCACATCTCCAAGACTACGAAACACGTACACGCATACGTAAATTCGAATGGGAGATCGCAGGAAATACCCGAGACGGGCGTAAGCTTTTCTTAGTTTTTAGGTCACAGTAAAGGGACGCCACGCAGACGACGAAAGAATGCATCCTCTCAGGTGGCCGGTACCCGAGAAGTTTCCAACTTACCCAGCTATCTTTTCCTCGGGGCGAAATCCAGCTTGCGACATTTCACTACCCACATATCTCGTCGTAGCGCACAGACATTCCAACGAATAAAGCAAAAAAATAAAAGTATTAGGAACGACAGCGCCGCTGGCATCTTCGTCGAGCCGAAGAAACCATCCGGAGCGGAGAGCTCCTTTCCGTACTCGTGAACTAGGCCTAAACTCCCAAGCTCTCTCGTTGTCGTGGAGACAGGTCACCGCGATTTGAGGCTAACGATTATTGGCGAAACAAGGGGGTGCGACTGTTTTCGAAACACAAAATCTCGCACACGACAAACGATCGCATACCGACGCTCGGTAGAACAAAAACAACAAAACGTTTAAACCAAAATAAAGCAAAAAAAAAGCAAAAGAAAAGAGGACGTCCAAGCGGAGTTGTGGTTCCTCAAACCGCCTCCAGAGGGGATAGGAGGCAGTACTTTTTTTATTATTATTATTTCTTTCCTCTCCAGGGACCGTATAACAACACCGCAGCATTATTTTGACGCGGTGTGACTGACCTACGGCCTTGACGACTCACAAAGGACAGCGAGAAAGCGAAAAAAGAAAATAAAATTAAACGAAACGCCCTTTGGACGCTCACCGCTCACCTCTTCCTGGGCTGGCGGCGGGGTCTATGGGCTACAACAATGCGCTCGGCGAAATAGCCCCATCTGGAATCTGTCAGAGTGGCTATTGTGTCTGCATGGGCTAGCTCGCACGCGCGGTTGCTCGGTCTACTGAAATAACTGCGGTTTCGAATCGTTTCGACATAGTCTGCGACGTGAACCAGCGGATCAAACACAAACATCGCCTCTATATCCGCTGTTCTTTAAACCGCAGTAGAGTGAAAAACCGCAAACGCAAACAAGGAGCGCGCCGTTGCCGACAGAAACGGACTTTGCAACTTTGCATTGCCACTTGGAATGCAATATCGTAACTACAGATGATTATACTATTTTTGTTTCTTTGTGGAAAGGGTACGGTTGCTCTTTTAGGAATGCCGTTCAAAACGGGCAAAACAAAATAATAAAAACAGAACGAGCAAAGAGGGTTTGGAATTCCAGTGCTCTACACCGTTTCGATAAACATTTGAAGAGGTTGCGTTACCGACGGCGTTGGGGCTTGCCTGCATAAAAGATGGGTATAAAAATCTGGCGCTCTATTTCTTCTTTTCTTTTTATTCCTATTTCTTCCGGGTTTAGTCGAAGAATTTGTGACGACGCATCCGTGCCGCCGAGCGTTTTATGTAAACCAGTTTGCCTTGAATAATAAATAAGAGAGCCCGAAAACCAAACAAAAAATATGCGCAAAATAAGGTAAGGACATGTCTTGGTTGTGTGGAGCATCAGAACGGTCACCGGAAAGAAAGAAAGAAGGAAAAAAAAAGGAAAAGAATCTATCTACTCAATTTACTTATCGCTCGCGTTTTATCGATTGGAAAAGAGTGCATCGCCTCGCTGGACTCGCAACAAGCCACGATGACCTTTAGAAGCGAGCCCATCCCACCCGCGCAGCGTAAATAATAAAACAAAAAAGCATACCACCGTTCTCGCGTCACTGAAAACTCCATGTAAGGTCTCAATCATGGCGTAAATAAAATACGAACAAAAACAAACGACACGCGTAGCTGAAAACGCAAACACGTCGTACTACCTACTACGGCCAGTCTCGCATCGCCAACGGAGCATCGCGCCGCATGAATAATTACCTGCCATATTCGCCGCCGTCGATGAGCCTAGCCTTCCTCTCTTCCTCATCCTCGGTGTAATCCAGACCGCACGGCGGGCTCTCTCCCCTCCGTCTTCTCAAGACCTCTCGAGGCACCGAGAAACTCGGCCGATCGTGCGAGCGGCTCAACACCGCAGCCGATCCCAGGCACGACTAGACGGTGCACAGAAACTCGCGGTAGCGCCCGTCGGAGATCGTCGTGAAGTAGTCGAACCGTTCCGCCGATACTATGTTCCGTGACTCGTGGCCGACGCAGCAGCCTATCTTTCGCAAACACACACACACAGACACCAGCGACGGCAAACAGCGAGGTCGGGGGCTTATCGCGGAGTCAAACGCACCACACTCAACAAAAAACGGGGGCCGAACCCTAGGCCCTAACCCTAACACTTCAGGGACCCCGGACCGCCGACGAGTGCGAGAGCGCCATCCCCTTTCTTTTTTCTGCGGCGTCGCACCGAAAACAACGGTAAACACACAGGCACAGCACAAACTTGCGACGGCGTGGGGCGAAGTTTTCCCCGAAATGCGTTCGCACAGGGACCGCCCTGCCGTTAGAATCACGACAGATGCGGCGGTGTGTATCCTTCAGGAGTTATCCCGATGTGCGTTTTCGATGTGACAGGAGAACACTTCGACGGGCGGTCGCGCGATCACATCGTCGTACCGCTGCGAGGTGGTGTTCGGAGAGAGAGGTGTTGGTGCAGCATCTCGTAGCACTCGTAGGTCTGACTACCACGCGATAGGAAGTGAGAGTAGCGCTATTCGCTGCTTCCCGTGGAATCGAGTACGGCACAAGCGAGGAGCTGTTGACACACCGAAGGTCCGGCGCGCGGTCTCCGTTGGGAGGTTCCCTGGGTTCCCCTCCTTGAAAAACACCCTCGGATATCACCCACAGTGAAAAGAGAAAACGCGCCTTTTGGGACGCGTGGCTCCATCTAGGCGGCTGTTTATAAACTAAAGCACTAACGTGTATCCCCGACTCCCCGTTGGAAGGTAGTTCGTCAGCGTGAGGAAATGAGGTACCAACGGCACTAATAAACACTACATTGTACTGTAATGAGCTTTGCGTAAATAGATGAGATTACAAACCGAAAAGCATAAGTTTGGTCGGCAGTGCTTGGTCGTATTTAGGCTACCGAGTCGCTATTTCCTATGCAACGACGCACTTCGGCCATAGTATATCCCGCGCGATTCAAATCACGGATTTGTGAAATAAGATTCGCCTGCATTTTCAAACGGCTATGTGGTACATACTCTTTTCACACAGACACAAACGCGCTTTCACACGTACGCACACGCATGAACGCGCACACGCACGCACGCACGCACACATTCACACATATACACGCGCGCACACGCACGCACGCACGCACATACAAAGGAAGAAACTTGTCTTTTATTAGAAGATATTAATTAAAGCTAAACATTCTCTTGAATTGACATGCAGCTTTTTTCGCGTAAAAATTAAAACACAAAAAAACTAATAACAACAACAAAATAATATTAATAATGGTAATAATAATGTTCATTTACGCATGTACTATGGTGGGAGCTGAAGAAAGCACTCTAATAATATCTTCCATCAACGGCGGAAAAAGAATTTAATGTGAATAAAAGAAAAAGGAAGATTAGAAAAGCTACTGGCTCTGTCCAGATAAGATCGTACGCAAGTTCGGACGTATTTTTTGTTTTATTTTTGTTAACTGTTTTATATATTACTCTTCAACATGCGTAGGAAACGTAACCAAAAATTGTTTGCAAAAAACATAATGTTTGAAGAAAAAAAAAGTTGAGTGCGCCAGAATTGCATATTCGATTTTTTGAAGTTTACGTTTATGTCATGTTGGGTGACACACGTACTACGCAAACTACAAATATCAGGAATCTCAAATATTCTTCACTGGGAACTATTGAGTGATATGTGTGCAGCATTGTGGAGGTCATATATTTGGCGTCAAAAATGCCCAAACATGGCTTCTTTGTCGTTTTGTTACTAGATTTCTGAGCCGATTCGATATCTAAAAATATTTAATAGCTACAACATAAAAATGTATGTCACATATTCTTATTATAACGTTCTTTCGAATGATATATTAATCATTGTTTTATCTGAAGAATTAAAAATTTTATGTCGCTCCAAATCCGTCCTAAAGTACACAAGTTTCAAAAATCAATAAAAAATCCATCATCTTTGATTTTTCTGAAAATTATAGTGATAGCTCTCCATCCTACTCCTGTGTCAATTCTTAAGAAAAATGTTTGCTTTCTGTCTGAACCGCCGCCTTTCTGATTAAGCGCTGAACAGGTCGGTGCCCTAGTATTGTGCGAGTCCCTTTTAGGGCTCGCGGCATTTCGTTTTCAGCGTCTGTCTTGTCTTCTGTTTTCTTTAACAGTTTCCTAACGTTGTTCGCTGATTTAAACATCTGTAACCGGTACCAACTAGCCCAGCTCATCAACCTTCTGCACTTCGTTTTTGACGTCGGTGTTGGCTTCCTGGGCGATGGTACATTGACAGAAGCACCGGTGCCGCCAGCGAGTCAAAGCACGTCTCTCTGCAAACTGCGTGAACATGGAGAGAGGATTAGAACAGATGCCATTCAATCCTCGTGACTCTAAAATTGGTTTCATGAGTGGTCGTGTGGGTCTTTAGGCTTTGTGGCTTTGCTTTGCTTTCCGATCTGCTGTGCACGTAGAACGATGCAAGGCGAGGAAACAGCTTCCGCATCGGTAGAGCGCTATCCTCAAGCACACCGACAACGTGATTATCGACTGTTTTGCCGGGATAAATTCAACTGCTGTTTCAAGAAGAGCTCGCTGCCACGTAGCTAAACCAAGACAATCAGAGAGGCCGGAGTGGGACTCACTCCACAAGGCTTTCAAAATCCCCTCCCGGAACGCTGCGCCCGTGAGAGGGCGTCAGTTCGTGCATTCCTCATTTGCCGCATTCGAAGTTGAATATTCTCGCACTCGTCGAAATTATTGCAATACATGTGAGTGCTTAGAGGAATTCGTCAGTCTGGTCTTTTTTTTTTTATTACGTTTCCTACACATGTTGAGGAGTAACATAAAAAAATTATCAAAAACCAGAAAATACGTCCGGACTCGCGTGCATGATCTTTTCCGGAACAGGGCCTATACTACGGATTCTCGAGGCATTCGACTAAACGAAGTAGGGAACGTTTCAGCCAATAGCAAATCGTTTTTTATACTTTTTTCTTCTAGTTGCAAGTTTCGATTGAACCACTTATGCCTTCGATGTTTCCAGGAAACAGATGCACGACCCAGCGTTGTCTGCGTGAAAAATTAGTAGCGAGGGAAACTGGTTTCTGATTACTAACAACTGAATTGAATACGTTTTCGGCGAAACTGACGTGCCGTGGAGCCGGAGGTTCGGTGACACTAGGCGAAACTTCTCTCTGATTTGTTGGTCGAGAGAGGCAAGTGGTTCGCGAGGTTTTCGTTATCGGTGAGAACACCATTATAGGTCTCGAGGTAGAATTCACTTCGAGCACTGGACAGTTCTTCCTGATTAAGTTTTTGCGGCCCCTTTCTTGTTTCCTTTCTTTTGAGTTCCCGACGTCTTGATATATTTACGGCTTTCAAAAGTCTAAGGCAACTCACCAATCATTTCATACCTCATGAAAAGTCTTATCGACTTATATAGTTGGTAAAGGCGACCACTCGTCGTCTCTTTATGTTATCGTTTTTCGTGTATTTTTCAGATGCCTCGCCGATTCAGTGACACATTAAATAACACGAAAAGAAGTCCCATAAACATAATAACAAAGAAAGAAAGAAAGAAAGAAGAAAGAAAGAAAGAAATGAGCCGCCTATGTGGACAGCTGTAGTCGAAGGAACACCTTTTATCGATCGTACCATTTTCATCCCTTCAAATTTATTTATTGCTCGAGGACGGCAAAAAGCCGATTTTGATTGATCGAAAGGCGCGGGCAAGGTGCTTCATCCGTAGATGCCGGGATAAATATATCTCCAAAAGAAAATAAAAACAAACAAACCTATATATTAAGATAAAATCCCGTAGGTGATAAAAGCTGCTCTGATTACGCCACTCTACTACGACGTCGGTTGGGTGATAACGGTTTTGAGTACTTGAGGGGAAAAAAATGTGTGTGTGTGTGTGTGTGTGTGTGTGTTGTGTGTGTGTGTGTGTGTGTGTGTGTGTGTGTGTGTGTGTGTGTGTGTGTGTGTGTGTGTGTGTGTTTAGGAAAAAGGGAGGGTGGTCAAAAGATTATTTACGCTACAAGCCAAGACGTAACTTATCTGCGAGCGTCGAGGGTAGGGGTTGGTGTGGGGATTCGATCTGGGAAAAGCAAGGATGATATCGGACGAGGTTCGTCATGCGAGTAGGGAAAGGGCAGAACGACAACACGGCGCCTGGGATGAATCATCGATGGGGGAAACCTTTATTTGTTCGTTGCTTTATCGTTTTTATTGTTGCTTTCACTCGGACTGCTCGAGCCGTGGTCCAAGGGACGATCGAAGAGGAGAACGAGAATCGGATAGGATGAGGATGGCGAAGTCAACGGCAAGTCGTTGAGAGCCTCGATTTGAGAGAGGGGGCAGCTTACACGAAGGAGAGTGTTGTGCAATATAATGGCGGGAACCTTACATGGAAGTTGCTGGCCCACGCGCATGCGCCAGTTGGCTGGTGGCGAGGAGGTCAGCCAGCGGAGAAGCCGAGAGGCTGTGACAAGCGTGGAACCGCTTGTAGACGATAGACGCTTTATCGCGTGACTCCGACCGAGCGCTTGGAAACTCTGGAAATCTAGGCACGCTAGCAAAGCAGTCCGCAGCGAGCGCGCAGAGGATCATCATTTTCGTGGCTCTATTATTTTCTCCTTTTCTTTTTGGTGGTTTAGATTGGAGTGAAAAAGAAGGGGGGGGAGGAGTTTGGTTTCGCTGTCGGGATTCGACTTTATGGAATGGTTAAAATAAAACTTAAGAAGAAATAGAAGGTGATAGAGAGGGGCTTGTAAAGGAACAAGCCGGAAGCATCAGGGTGATGTCGCGAACCTTTGTGGAACCGTCAAGGTTCGACTGGTTCGGCGATTTTTTGAACCAATTTTAGAACAATCTGACAAAGTTTCGACTTGTGAACAGTGTTACCGGAGTTCTACGCAACTATTTAGAATTTTGGGAAAGAGTTAATTTTCATAATTTCTAAAAATGATCATTAATGTTAACAGAATACAAAAGCAAACATGCTATTTTAATGCGTTGATGGCAGAAGCCCCATTGGGACGAGACCGTTTGGGTGGCGCATGTGTGGTTGACTGTGCCCTTTTTGATACTTTCCTTTTTTTTCACTATTAAACATTTGGGTGCGAGTCAGCGCTCGTTCTGTGTTGTGTGTTTCCTTTCTTAGCGTTGTTACATCTACACCGTGTTTCATTTCCACCAACTAGCCCAGCTCTCTACTTTGTTGGTGTTAAACACCTGTTTAAAGATGGAGCATATATTGATAAGCTCTGCATTGCGGGTGACGCCAGACTTTATCACCTAAGCCCTTGTAATTTTTTTATATGAGCCTATTTTATTCTCACAAACTGGTATTGAAGGCACAATTTATGCACCCACTAGAGAAGAAACCCTCGTCTGACAAGTCGGTTAGAAGATGTATCGATCATATCAGTATTAGAGACTCGCGGTTTCATGTAATGCCGGCGATTATTTCACAAAAAAAAATGAACGAATAACTACTTTGTGGCGTGTCGGAGTAGCTTTGGTGCCATTCCAGAACCAAGAGAACAAAACTACAAAAAAGAGTAATGAAATATTTACACTAGAATGTGCTCAAGAAAAAAAGATAGATAAAAGGATAATCAATCTTTTATATATTTATAACCGCCAGCAATAGCATGGTGTCTACCAGAAATACTTAATTGAAATGTTTTTAGAGCGCAGCTCTTAGGCGCCCGTTTCCGGCTTGAGCGGCGTAGCCGTCGCCGTCGCCGTCGGCGTAACCGCGCAGTGCATTATGGGTAAATTTTTCCGAAGGGACCCGAGGTCCTCCCGAGGGAACCCGAGGTCGTTCCGAAGGAACCCGAGGTCCTTCGGGAGGACCTCGGTTCCCTTCGGGAGGACCTCGGGAGGACCTCGGATTTGTTCGGGAGGACCTCGGGAGGACCTCGGGTTTCTTTGGGAGGACCTCGGGAGGGTCTCGGGTTCCTTCGGGAGTTGCATGCAACAGGTTGCATGCAACTGGCATGCAACTTGCCGAGGTCGTTCCGAAGGGGCCCGAGGTCCTCCCGAAGGACCTCGGGTTCCTTCGGAGGACTCGGGAGGACCTCGGGTTTCTTTGGGAGGACCTCGGGAGGACCTCGGGTTCCTTCGGAAGTTGCATGCAACAGGTTGCATGCAACCTGTTGCATGTAACTTGTTACATGCAACTGGCATGCAACCTGGGTTGCATGCAACCTGTTGCATGCAATCCAGGTTGCATGCAACCTGGTGACGTCATCGGCATCGCATCGTTATCGTCCTCATTGCTGATGACGTCATCAGTGACCCGCATTGTCATCGTCATCATCACTGATGAACTCATCAGTGATGTCACTGATGACGTCATCCGCATCCGCATCGTCATCATCATCATAGATGACGTCATTGGCATCAGCATCGTCATCGTCATCATCACTGATGACGTCATCAGTGACGTCCCCGATTGACGTCGTTGGATCGTCATCGTCAAGGTCAGGTGACCCCCCGAGGTCACGTGACCCCCCCTTCCAGTACCCTTCCCTCCTCCTCCTCAAGAGCTGCGCTCTAATTCGGCGTTACAGGGAGTTGTAAACGGCTTTCATTTTTTGTTCACATTTTAATGTTCCGAAAACTATGCTCCTTGCAGCGAGAGTTAAGCGACGTCATTAATCGATGACACACTCACAAAACAATTTTACATTCGTAATTTATAAATAGTAATTTCAATCTTTTTTTCCTGCTGCGGTTTCAGGTGGATAGCACAATAAAAGAATCGCGCCTAATAATCTGGAGGTTCTTGCTCAGCCTTCTGAGTTTTTCCGAACATAACTCTATACGTTTTACGCACCTGCTTATTTAGCTTCAAGTTCAACGAGGCACTCATGCCAGGTGATACTCGTCTCATCGAAAACTCTCCAAAAGCTTGATTTGTCTTCTCTCTCTCTCTTGTGTCAGCGACGTGCGGCTGAATTTTGAGGCACTGAGTAATGTTAGTACTATATATACATGAAAGAAGAATGAACTCGGGAGTCATTCCTGTCCTCCTAAAACGTGTCACTGTCAAACCACTTTAGAAAGGAGATACGTGTGATATCGCAAGCAGGTAGATGCCGATATATAATACACCAACATGCGGCGTTGACGTCACGCGCTGCGGTGGCGCTGCTGTCGTCAGGGAGCATGCGCAGACGGTCCACCTGAACCGAATCTGGGTTCTGCGGACGCGCAGTGCTTACACCTCATGGGGTGTACACCTCGTGAAAACAATGATTACGTTTCGAGGAAAGTTCAACCTGCAATGCTCGGTTTCACATTAACGACTGCATCCGATGGAGCCAATCAACACCAAAAGTGCACCGTTTGATATATGACCGGCTCAATCAATCGCGAAAAATAAAATAAAACACAACAAAAGAAACTTGTCCTCGATCATTCTGATAAACCCGGGAAGTACAGAATTGTCGCGTGTGTGTGTATTATGCATTCGTTATGACTTGCTAAGCCTGGGGCCGGTTGCCGGGAGTTTTTGGATACGCTGCACACACAACACGACACTCTTCGTGATATCCGGGTTCATCAGATGAACGAGACGAGTTTAACTTTCTTTAGGAGTCGAGTGTTGTCAAGAGAATATTTTTTGGTGAGAAGTTTTCCGTTGGTTCTGCTTCTTTGGTGGGTGCGTGTGTAGGGCTTTGAGCTCTTCGTGCTCTTGGATTGTAAGGAGCCCCTTGTGGTATCTGTAGTAATCGGGAGGGGTGGACGTTTTTCGCGCCCTTTATGCTATCAACTGACTTTTGTCCAAAGTTCTGACGTCATACGCCCGAAGCGCTATCCCTGGCACGTTATGATCCATCCCGTGATGTCGTCAGTGCACGTAGGGAGCGACGCGTTATCAGGAACCAGCTGCACGCACCGGTGACCGCCAGCGGACGAAGTATGCTGGACTAGGTATAACTCCCTCCGACGGTTATTATTTATTTATTTATTTATTTATTATACCCTCAGAGCCGAAGCATTACAGAGGGAGTGGGAGTCGGGATCACACACGTTACAAAATGGTTCATTCTGCTCAAACACACAAATAATGACACGTTAGCGCTTCCTGAAATCTTGTAACATTATTAATGCTCGCAATGCACGGGGAAAGGTGGTTCCTTTCAGAAGAAGTTTTTGGTATGAAGAAGGAACTGTAAAAGGAATTAGTCTTGTATGTTGGTACGCCTACTTTCGCAGTGATGGTCAAAACGAGAAGACATGTAGACAGGGTCATTGATGAGTTGGCTTTCTAATATAGAATTGTTGAAGTATATCTTATGAAACAAGCACAGACGAGGAATCATGCGCCGGGTGGAAAGGCGACGCAATGAGAGGCTAGATTTCATGGAAGTCACACTAGATGTGCGATGATAGTTGTATAATATAAATCGTGATCAACGGTTTTGGATGGCTTTGAGTGCTGAAATGAGTATTTCTGTACCAGGATCCCAGACCGAACACGCGTATTCGAGCTTAGGTCGTACTAATGTTTCGTAATGGAATAATTTTAACGATGATGGAGCTAAGGAAAAGGTACGTCGTAAGTATCCCCAAGCCTGTGATTACTGTTAATGAGATATTCGGTATGAGCCTTCCATGACAGATCAGAACTAATATGAACGCCTAAATATTTGTTAGATGATACTTTTTCTAGGTGGTTATTTGACAATTGGTAAGTAGGGACTATATATGCTGGACTAAGTATGACCTGCCGTCAACGGTCGCTTCTAGGCTAAGCACTCCGGAGTTTGACTGACCGCCGTCGGTCCCCTGCGGACTACTCGCCAGCGCCTGTAGCCTTAACTGGACTAAGTATGACTCGGCGCTGACGGTCGACTACGGATTAAGTAGGCTGGACGAAGTATCGCCCGCCGTGGAAAGTCGCGTGCTACCGCAGGCGACCGTCAGTAGCAACTCATACTTCGGCTGAGTTGCTTGCGCTCTCCTTCATCACTTGTAGCGCAGCAAACAACAACAACAACAACAACAGGGTATACTGCTTCTGACGGTAAGCAAAGATGTCGGACTGCGGAACCCATGATCCGGGGTTCACATACCGCTGAGCTCCTTGGTGAACCTCTCTAGATTCGATTGTGCGTTCCTAGATATGATAATGTAAGAATTGTGATGACTAATTATGCGGTCTACATGTTTTTATGTCGCAACAGTCGCATCGGCCCGCGTGTATCGCTTTGTCGTCACACTGGACCGTTACACTTTTCCACGAAATCCAGCACATGGACTCATTGTGTGGTAAAAAGCGCGCAGGATGAGGCCGCATGATGATATGTCAACAAATAAGTGCCTCATAAGTTGATTGCGTTAAATAGTTTGTCAGCGGTAGTAAAAAAACTACTTTGGGGCCCTCGGACTTCGTCCAACTTATTCGCAAACATTCCCGAAAATAACTGATGCACCCCCACTACACCTAAATACATACCATGGTAAAAAACAAACAAAAAAACACATTTTAGGGGAATGCAAGGACACCATGAAAGATTGTGTTAAAAAGTAACTTTACTTCACATGTACATTGTATTTATAGTACTTTACTTCAAGTACATTGCGCCCGGTGTACTTTCTACTTTACTTGAAGTACATACCTCTCTCTACTTTAATCAAGTACTTCTTAGATGCACTTTACCCGACACTGCTTTTGGTGCAGTTTGATTGGCTCCATGAGGTCGGACCTAATGTCGCGGAGCGTGGCACCGACCCGCTGAACAAGTATTACACTCAAGTTGGCACTCTTGATGCAACAGTAGATTCAGTCACAGCCACACAATCCCTCGGCAACTTCGAGGAACCTGCGCTCTTCTGTGTATATGTGTCATTTCTTCACAAATAAATTAATATTATTATTATTATTATTATTATCATTTAATTATACAGAAATTATAATAATAATAATAATTTCAGTATATAAACACAATAGGAGTGGATACCATATAACAGCAGCCATCCTCTGGTGTGAACGGATCCATTTCCTCCCTGTCTGTGGATGAGGGAATGGTTCAGGAATGCATAATACAACTGAGGCCTACCATGTTTTCAGGTCACGACGGTATTCCAGCAACACTTGTAAAAGCATTTCACGAAATTTTCACACCCATCCTCTATGATATTTTTAACATCTCCTTAAGAGCAGGAGTGTTTCCTGACATGTGAAGGAAGTCAGTAGTTGTCCCAGTCTACAAGTCTGGAAGTCGTACCACTGCGTCAAACTACAGGCCAGTGTCTCTGCTGTGTACATTTTCGAAGCTTTTCAAAATGGTAGTCCACAAAACAATGTACTTTCGTTTAAAAAAAATAAGTTCCAACCAACACAAATTTGTATCGGGACGCTCGACAACAACAAATTTGACTTCATTTATGTCCATTGCACCCAAAGCTGTGTGCCACAGAGGCCAGCATGACATAGTCTACTTTGATCTGAGTAAGGCCTTTGATGTGGTTGACCATGGCATTCTTTTATCAAAACGTTGTGGTACTGGTGTCTGTGGAGTGCACGACTGGTTTCAGAATTTTTTTGTCTAATAAAGCATGTATTGCTCGTGCGAACGGCGCGTATTCTTTTGCGTACACGGCCACGTCTGGGGTACCTCAAATATCAGTTCTGGGCCCTCTTCTTTTTTCCATTTTTGTGAACGATGTGTGTAAGCAGATTGTAAACTCTTCTTTTTCGCAATACGCTGATGATATTAAAACTATCTCAGATTGCAAGTTTCTACAAGAGGACATAAACTCATTTAGCAAATGGTGTTCACTACACGGTCTTCTAATAAACAGCTCGAAAACCAAGGTCGGAAAACGCAAACAACGTGTTTCCCTTACAGTGTTCGCTCAGACGTATACTTGTGCCGTGCTAGTGAAATGCGGGACTTGGGAGTGCTTTTGACTCCTCCTTGAGATTTGATAGCCATGTGACTCGTATAAGTACCTGCGCCTTGCGCGCGCTCGGTGTTATCTGTCGACCGACTAGAGTATTTAAAAACCCCGCAACGTTTGTAACCCTGTACCGCTCTTTGACAAGGTCTCAACTCGAACACGCATCTCCTGTATGGAATGGTAGTTGGTAGTTCTAAGGTTGAGGCGAGTGCAAAACAAATTTTTATCGATTTATCGATATCGATATCTGCGCGATGAAACATCTCTATCACAGAGTAACAGTGTATTGGACGTCCTACATATGAACAGCTTATATTACCGTCGAGAAAAGGCAGATCCAGTTTTCCTTTTCAAAGTCCTTCATGGCATGGCCGACTATTCAGAACTGCTCTCCCAAATATTTTTACGAGTTCCTCGGACAGCGACCCGTTTGACGTCTTTTTACTCTCCTCGAACGTTAAATATCCTGGACCCCACGTTTCGCATGCGTCGGGCATATTAAAATGGCATTGCAAGTCATCTTGATATTTTTTGTGTGACTGGATTTTTCAGATCTCTCAGGGTCTTGTATTTGTCTCGCTGAACCTGTCGTGATTGTGATGTTATTATATATTATTTTAATAAAGTATATTCGTTCTTGTGGCAGTCTTCGACCTTGCTTTTGGACCCTGTGTTCCGTTCTTTGCTTGTTGTGTATATCGTATCTGTGTCAGTATGCGTTATATGTGAACTCAATGCTTTGAGTTCACGGTCGTTCCTGGACACCAAATAAAAATGATTAATGATTCCTGATTCTTATTCTTCTTCTTCTTTTTCTTATTATCATTATTATTCAAAGCTTACGATTGATGTCTGATGTTCTCTGATTTTGAAAACCGCAACGTATTTCATATTTGTGAGATTTGTTATCGCCAAGAAAGCATTCCTCAGCGAAGTTGTACGTCGGGGGTGTAGCTCAGTGGTAGAGCGTTCGCTTCGCATGTGAAAGGCCCCGGGTTCGAACCCCGGCACCTCCATTTTTATTTTTGCTTGGGAATGTGTGACAGTGCCGCAACAGAATGCGCGCCAACAGCCCACCCCGCGCTAATTTCTAAAAAAGAAAAAAAAAGAAGTTGGCAACGATTTATTTTTAATGTACGAAATGTATTTAATACACGAAATGCAAATTTTAGAAGTGATTGCTTCAATTGTTTGAAACAATTGTCGTTTCAAAAGTGAAGATCCTTAATTTTTTCAAATCATTTTCGGAGAAATTAAATTGGTGTGTCAAGTGACCAAGAAGGATTAAGGGAGGCAAGTGGTTAGGGGGACGAAGGGCGCTGCAGGAAAGGGGAGAGACAATGGCGAGGGAGGCAGAGGGAAGGGTAGAGGCAAAACCATCTATACTCGTTTTCACCTCAAGAAAAAAGGAAGTTTTGCGCATTCTTCATACGCCGCGCGAAGTAGTTCTTACAATATTTGGTTGTCATAGGAAGAAGCGATACTTTTGGCGTTTGAAACGTTGTACGTCTTGATAAGATAACATATATCTAATCTAAAATGCACTTACACATATCTTAATTCTCCATATAAAGGGGAAAATTAGTAATGCTCCGCGAGGAGCCGGACTTTTTTTACTATGGTTCTTGAGGTGAAAACAAGTATAGAGGAAACTCCTCACCGCTTAGGGACATGACGTCATCAACGACAGAAGGAGGAGGCGATCCTGCAAGTTGGGCTTCTCCGTGGGCTTCACTTTCTTTGCTTTCGGACAGTCGGCTATTCGAACGTCGTAGTAGTCTTCAAAATTTTACAAAAAGTATTTTTTAAATTCCCGCGTCTAGTATAAGTTAGCGTTTTTATAACAAAACTAGACACGCCCTTAATTTATTTCTGAGGCTGGGGTTCCAGTTTGCACGTCATCTACAACGAAAGAAACGAAACTGCCGCGCAATGACCCAAAGGCCGACTGTCGTCGCGAAGTCGCCGCTGTCAAGTTGAAACCGCATGGGTCTCAGGAGTGTTCCTGTGGAAATCCGAAGAGAGGCGGGAAGCGCGTGTACAGCGGTTGGTGCACCCTCTCCCCTAGCGTTACAGAAAGCTGACCGCGAGTATAGTGTCTACAGGTACGATGACGACGTCTTCGGTTATGTAACGTGCTGTCAGTTTTCGGAAGTGCCCTCCATTATGCAGCGTTTTTGGCTTGCTTCTTCCGTTAAAGGGATGCTGAACCGAAATCTGGGTTCCACGAAGCACGGCGGCAAAAGCGTACAACGGTATGCTACAAACATTAAAACATCACTCAAACAACGATATAACAAATAAATAACCATTATTTTCAAAAAAAAAAAAAAAAAAGGAGGCGCATTTGTTAGATATGTTGACGTCTTGTTTTTTCTGAGGAGAGAAAACGGCCTCGCGTCTTCTTCGCCTCGCAGCCTTGAGGGGCGAAATGAAAAGAGGAGGAAACGAGATATCTTGACGTCACGCTTCTCGTCGGCCTCGTTCAATCGCGACCTTTTTTATTTTTATTTTCCAAAAATACGGCCGTTTATTCGAGATATCGCCTTACGAGTAGTGTTGTAGGGATTGTAGCGTCCCGCCTACAGCTCCTGTATTGTTTTCTGAAATCCAAATTTCGGTTCACCATTCCTTTAATGTCATATGTGCCTCTTCGCCTGTGATCTTTTTTTTTTGAAAGCGCAGCTCTAAGGCCATCGTTTCCGGCTTCAGCGGCATCGCCGTCGGCGTCGACCTAACCGCGCGTTGCATTATGGGACGTTTCCCATAATGACGTCACACGTGACGTGTGACTTCACGAGGTCGGGAGTGACGTCACGAAGGTCACTCATGGAGGTCACGACGAAGGTCACCACCTTCTCGCGGCCTTCACGAGTGAAGTCACGAGGGTGACGAGGGTCACGAGTGACGTCACGAGGGAGGACGCGCTCCGCAGGACGTCGGAGAAGGAGGATGGAAAGAGAATGAGAGGAGGAGAGGGTACAGAGTAGGAAGAGAGGGCATACCCTCCTCTCCATATCCTCCCTTCTTCCTCCTCAAAAGCTGCGCTCTAATTCCGCATTACAGGGAATCGGAAACGTCTTTAATTTTTTATACTACATCAGTGTTTTGTTTTGACTTTGTGAGAGACTTCTCACACATCGAGAGGCTTCGCTCTCTCGAGCGAAGTCTCTCGACATGGTTCGAGAGACTTCAAGAAGTCCTCTCGAGCGATGTCGACAGGCACCAATGGCCGTTGTCTGAGGTGGTAGAGCCCATATTTACTTATGGCGGTGGCTTGACTGCAGTTACTTTTAAAAGAGAAGTTATTATGCCATTTGCTGGTCGTATGGGACGCTACGCGAGTGGAATATGGTGCAATTAGGAGCGCAGGCTTCGAGATAGAATCACGCGTCCTTATCTCTCTCTTCATCAAGACCTACGTCTCGTGACGGAGCTACAGCTCGGGAAGGATTTGCTGTTCTCCTGTTGATGTTTCTGTTGTAATAAAAAGTAACCATTAGACAAAAAAAAAAAAAACAGAAAAACAAAAAAAAACGTTGTTGGGTGTTAAGCGATAAAAACGATAAGCGTTTATATGTGTCTCCGCCACAAATTTTATCAATTGAGATTGACTTTGGATAATCAAGTAAACTTGGAAGGCTGAGGTAGATACTCTTTTGAAGAGAATGTTTTTCTACTGTCATTCGCTGTCGGTTTTATTACCTCCAATAAAGCAACTTTTATGTCTTAGGTGGAAAGTAAAACATAATTGCTCAACAATAAATTATTGCTTTTGTAGGCATTAATTTCCGTGAGTGTTTGGTTCTGTATGCATTACATTGTTACTATGAACCTTTCCATCGCTTATCACCCAGGCGAAGAATGCTGAGTCACTGAGCTGTGGAGGCATGCGCAGCGTCTGATATAGCAGAGCAAAAGCGCATGCTGAGAAGGCGTTCCATAGCCCAGCAGACAAAAATGACAGTACGCAGAAGGCCATTTTTGCCAAGATGTATATGAATTGTTTTCCCATGTCGCACCACTCGGTGTCATGCCAATGTATGGGAATAATTGTTTCTAAAACAGCAGTATTTCCGAGCGATGTCTAGAACACTAAAGGTGTTCTGCTTAAAAGCAGACCCCTCTTTTCCAAAGGACTATTTGTGCAGGTCACGAGCCATTAATTTCCCCAAAGTGTATAAGCCACGTGACGCTAATTTCCTCGCACAAATTTAGCGAGAAATGCACGTACGGACCGACGGACGGACAAAATTTCAGTATTGGAGGGTTCCCGATAACACAACATTTTCATGCTTTAAAATGAGGTTACCACTATGCAGTTAACCCGAGACTGAGTCAGGAAGAGGGAAAACATTTTGACAGTGGCATAAACAAAACAGGAACAGACGTCTCGAACTCAGCCAATGATTTTATTGAATCATCCTCCTTTTATACGCAAATATCCGCACGAAAGAATATCCTGTTTTTCAGGAACACACGTAGAACACACACCCACACACACAAAAAAAAATAAGAAAGATAAAAAGCTGTATCAACTTTAGATAGGACGAAAACGTTTGGGCTGCTGAGCTTCTATTTCAAGATCCTAAAAATATTGTATGGCAAATTTGCACCACAAACGCTAGTAACTCCTGTTTCTTCTCGAGCTGTGCCTCCGGTCTCTCCACTCCTCTCCACCCCATTGACTCATTCACCCATTGACTTTCCCCGTCGGTTTGGCCTGTGTCCACTATAGTGATGCGGCTGAAACTTCCTTTCCGAAACAGGGGTTTCGGAAAGTTTCTTGAAAGAACGGCCGAACCTCGGTTTTATTCCGTATAGGTTCGGATAGTTTTCGGAGCGTGGCCAGAGTGGCCGTGACCTCATTATTGAGCGTTGCAAATTCTTTGTAACAAAAACAATCTTATCAACCACAATAAATAATTAAAACTTTAGAATGTAAATACTACATCTCGGAGATACTACAAATACTACAAAATACTACAAAATCGGAGATACGGAGAAATAAAATAGCGGGCAACACGGTCGTTGGTCGAAATGGTTTCTGATTTCCCAAGCTTCATAGTACCGTCGCCTTGTGACCAAAGCAAAGCGGGAAGGTATATTGAAATCGATTATCCCAAATCCCAACGCTTGTTTTGATCGTATCATTAGCTCCAAGCGACGTGTGTGGTGTCTCGCTCCAGCGCCGGGAACGTTGCGGTTTACGCTGACACAGCACAGGTGGCATACGAAAGTGACTGCGTCGGAAGATGCTCCGGCACGCGCCTGTGTTATGCAATCGAGAATAGTGAGGCCCGGAACGAGGCGGTTGCGGAATTTCCTGAGGGGGGGGGGGGCCAGGTGTTGGTCAGCGTACCATTTGTTTAGGAACCCCTCCCTCTCCCTCGTTTCACGCCGTAAATTTTACACATGCAGAAATCAGAGGGGGGGGGGTCAGGACATCCGGCCCCCCCTCTAAATCTGCCCCTGCCCGAAACGTCCTGTAATGTACACGTGTATCGTGGTTACACGAAATAAACAAGTAGATCTATAGGTACAGTTGGTTCCAACGCACCGAGCGACTACTTCTCACAGCAGAACAGGCTGCAAGCAAATGGCGGTGACAGACCTTCGCGAAGCTAAACCTATTCGCACAGTACAGCTTAACGAGGTTTGCTTCATTTGTCGTCACTATCTGCTGCAGTGGCTTACGACTTATTCCTAGTTCGTTTAGAAATATACTAATCATTGCTTACCCCAAGACGTTTAATTGCTCATAGCATCACAGTTACCCAGAATGCTCCGCTGAAGTCACTGGCAGCGTGTTTCCAGAGTGGAAATGGAAATCACCGATCAGTCAACCGTGATTCGCGACTGAAATGTTCGGGAGGCCTACACATTGCACCCAAGTGCTCTGACACTGGACACGCACTCGATGGGTCGACGCGCTCTTCAAGCCTCAGGGCTTCATCATGGGATCGTAGGATCTACGAAGATCCCACATACACCTGCTGGCAACCTGGTATCTACTGCTATAACGCAAAAGAGAATCCAAAAAACTGATCAAAAACAAACACCTACAACGCCCACAAAACCAAAAGGAACAACGCCATGTTGGCTAGATAGTGATGAAACTGACGAACCTTCAGAACAACCGAAGTTTCGTGCAAAAAGTTTCGGAATCCTCGAAACAGTCCGAAACCGACCCTCCGGAGTTTCGCCCCCATCACTAGTGTCCACAGAGTATGGGGAATGACGGGTAGCGGGAAAGCTGAATTTATGTGTAAGTCACGTGACGTCAATTTTCTCGCTAAATTTAGAGGAGAAACTGAATTTGTGTCACGTGACATAAAGTCGTGGGACATAATATTTGTGATGAGACCACGTGACGTCAATTTTCCCGCTAAATGCAGCAGGGAAAATGAACTATGTGAATAGGTCACGCGACACGGAGTTTGATGTGACGTCATTTTCCCCGCTAAATTTAGCGGGAAACTGAATTTGTGTGGAGGTCACGTGACGTCAATTTTCCCGCTAAATCTAGCGGGGACATTGAATTTAGCGGGGAAACTATACGTCGACGTGACACAAATTCATGTGACGTCATTTTTCCCGCTAAATTTAGTGGGGAAACTGAACAGGTGTAAAGGTTACGTGACGTCAATTTCCTCATTAAATCTCAGCCATAACTGAGTTTGCGTATAGGTCACGTTGACCGTGTCACGTGACGTAAATGTTTCCAGTGGGGAAAATGATTTTCTGCGTAGGTCACGTGACGTGCAAGCCATGTGACGTCACAGGCAACGACTTCACGAAATCCGGAACAACTAGCCAAAGAACCCATTTCACGTTGAAAACGCAATGCTTTTAAACGTGACGCGCCAACAAAGCTGCAAACCCAGCACTTTGCAACCTCGACATCTACTAGACAGTCTTGACTAACAAAGAAAAACCAAAACCAACTCATTCTTGCTTAAGAAAAAAATACATTGTTTCAAACGTAACGCCCAAACAAAGCCGCAAGGTTGATCATGCAGTTCGCACCTCGACCTTTATTACTAGACAGTCTCTACTAACAAAGAGACAACGTCTTCGATTTTTCGTCTCTACTTCGGTAACGAAAAGTCGAGGAAGTCGACCTTTCAGCCTGAAATTCAGCGAAAATTCGATTGAAGCTGCTGCGCAGGTTAAATCGAGCTGGTGACACCACCTCGCGGAAAAGGGTGAAGCATTTTCTCGAACTAACAAGGACATTAAAAGCCGGCTTTATAGTATTGTGTAAACATTGGTAAATATTCCATGGCTATTTTGTAAATAATTATTTTCTCAAAGATTTTATATTTCTTGAAGTCGGGCGACACTGTTCAACAAGACGAGCTTCCAGCAGGGTTGAAAGCTGGGTTAGTTGGTAGTGATTCACGATTAAATAAAGCGCGAACAAAAAACAGTGCCAAAGAAGAGGACACAAACGACAGACAGGCAGTCTGTCGCACGTGTCCTCTTTTTGGCCCTGTTTTTTGTGCGCAAGTTTATTTCCTCATGAAGTCGACCTTCGTTGATTTTGCCAAGAGTTCGAAAGTTCTCAAGATCAGTCGAATCTCAAAGTTCGACATCAATTTCCAGGATCGAGGAAAGTTTGCGGTATCCCTTCTGCCGAGGATCGCTGGGGGTGTAGCTCAGTGGTAGAGCGTTCGCTTTGCATGTGAAAGGCCCCGGGTTCGATCCCCGGCACCTCCACTCTTTTTGCTCGGGTCGTTTTTTTGGTTACATACCTAGGGTTTCGAAGGTATTTTTGTATAAGCTGTTCGGTGTTATCAAATTTCACTTGTTAAAAAGTTTTCCGCTCTCCACAACTTGGCATTTATCGGAGTTTAATCGTGATATATTCCCAACTCTCCAAGATTTGGAATGTAAAAATATGATGTCCGCACGAAACGCAATAAAAGTAAGAGTAAGACATTTTAACTGTGAAACAGACACTTAGGTACTACAAGAACCTAGCACTACACACCTCGTTGTCATAAATATAAGCATACTGGGCAAGGTTTGCTGGTCCTAGGAATATGTGGACAGGTCAGCTCTTGTGGTAAAATATTCAAGCACACTGAACAAGGTTTTTGTTGCTCTTTCTTATGACATTCAGAAAAATCAGGCCTTACGATAAAAACAAAAAAAGACACGCTGGGCGAGGTTTTTGTTGTTGCTCCTATGAACAAAACAGATCAGGCCTTATTGTAATATAATAGATTCAAGCACACTGGACAACATCTGCCACTAGGCACAGATCATGCCTAGTGGCAGATGTTAAACCAGAAAAAGACGGTTTGCATGTCAATCACACACAAGAAAGTTCCTGCGGTGCATAGTTTCTATTTAGAGGAAACACCTTTCTCCAGATTGACCGGATTCAAGTATTTTGGTGTAACAATAACAAGGTAATCTTAGGAAAATCTTCCAGTCGCAAAAGGGAGCAGTTAAAAATGGGAACCGCTGAAACCAAACAGTTAGCTTTTAAAACGTTAGTAAGATCGACCCTAGAATATGGCATAGTCCGTTGCAACCTAAGAACGAAGGGCGAGGGTAAGACGGGCCGGGGAGGAGGAAGCAGACGGAACCCTTTAGCGTTCCGTCTGCTTCCTCCTCCCCATCCCGTCTTCCCTCACCCACCTTCTTGAGTTGCAACGGATTACAATAATATATATAACCCTACAAAAAAAAAGAAAAAAGAAGAAAACACTCATCAGCATTGAAATTAGAAAGGACACAAATTCTTGCTCTTCGTTTAATTTTTTTCCAAATATCGTAGGCTTGATTCACTTACAAAACTTTATACCAAGGCGGGTATCACCACGATGGAAAAACAGGCGCAAGAGCAAACAGTTGAAAACGTTTTGCGTGGTTTTAGAGGAAACACTTCTAATGGATAAACACAAATTCATTTGACCTCATACTTTTCGAATTACGCAAGATAAACACTCTACAAAATAATAAAAAGAAATGTTTAAAAACTTCTTATTTACCCCGAACAATAAGATATTCGAATGCGTTGACAGAGAGTACTGTTATAGCAAACACTGTATGGGAATTTGAAAGAAGTCTTAATATGTAAGAAATAGATTGAGGTTATTCGTGCATCCCTGTTGTATACCTGAGCATTATTTATCATGTCATTTAGTTTTAAGATGCATTAAAATGATTAAAATGAGTGTATATTTATAGCGGTATGTAAAGAAGAATTCACGGTGTTCTGCGTGTGCTTGTTAGAATTTGAATGCTGATTTTCTTGCATTTCTGTTTGTTTTTCTAAGTGCTCACTCCTGCCATAGTTTCCGCTGTGGGGCTGATAGTGTTGTCAAATAAATAAATAAATAAATTAATTAATAAAAAAGACACTTAAGACTGCTAACGTGTCGGAATGCGAAAGCATTCGTATACGTAGCGTATTCCTACAAGCTGCGCGCCGCGCTGAGCTCGGCCGTGCGACCCCTCCGGAGTTTGCCTGAACGGGCTCTGCGACTCTCGAATTTCATCTCCGATAGGAACTTTTCAACAATCCAGATGGCGCATGCGTCGAAGGCGTGAAAAGGCGCTCTCCCTCCGACGCGAATGGGTGCGTAACGTAGCTGGGTCTAGCAGTGAGCATGGAACTCGTGTTTCTTAGAACTCCTCGGGAAAGAACGTAGACCACGTTCTGCTTCGTTACAGTTGCTTTTCCTTCAGTGTAGCCGAAACGCAACCAAAGTACCGCATAGCCATAGCCTTTATAGTGCTTGCGTGCCCCGAGAATCCGCGGACGGCGCTTTCACGTCTTCTTCGGTAGAGTGACGTAAAATAACACGTGATGACGTCGCAACACTGCGTTTCAGAAGTTTACTCCGGGTGTCTTGCTGAACGTAAATAGAAACACCTCCCGGCGTTTCTGATACCGATTTAAACAAAAATTTGTACACTCTTCTAAGACATACATATTTCATTTCATTTATTGTTCCCTTAAAGCGCCCGTAGGGCTTTACATAAGGGGGGCTTTGACAACAAACAAAAACAAAGAAAGGAAAAAACACAGGGTTAAAGGTTGCTAAACATCGAGAAAAGTAGCAAGTGCAGCTCTGAATCCAGATGAGTCTTGAATTGTAACAATATGTTCTGGTAGAGAGTTCCATTCTGAAAGTGATAACTGCAGTGGAGAGAATTTAAAAGGTTTGTCCTTGGTGTTACCAGATGAACTTTCTGAGAATGGTCTGTACGAGGAGAAATGTGATGAGCCGCAGGACAGTACAATTCTCTCTTTGAAGGGGCTTGATAATACAAAGCGTGTAATGAAACTAGTCTTGTCAGTTTCCTTCTTTCCGCGAGCAGTGGAAGGCCGAGTTCTTTTTTTAGCGTAGTAATACTAGTGTGTGTGTAGTTTTTAAGAATGAACCGAGTTGCCCTGTTTTGGATCGACTCTAATTTCTGTATTAGGTAAGCCTGGTGGGGGTTCCATGTTGTAGATGCATATTCGAGCTGCGGGCGAACAAGGGCAGTGTAAGCTACGAGTTTTGTCTCCCGGTTAGCCATATGTAGTGTTCGTCTCAAAAAACCGAGGCTTTGGTTTGCCTTTACAACGACGTGATTAATATGAGCTTCCCATGATAAGTTTGACGTGAAATGAACCCCAAGATATTTGTATGTGTGTACATGTTCAATGGGCGTATTAAAAGAGAGTAGCTAAACACTGTGGCACTTCGCTTAGTGTTGAAGTTTAAGAATTTTGTTTTTAGGATGTTGATTTGCATTTGCCACTTTTTACACCATGTTTCTAGCGTAATCAAGTCATTCTGAAGTTGAATGCAATCACTAATGCAAGATATCTTCCTATACACCACACAATCATCAGCGTACAAACGGATGGTTGAAAGAATACTATCGGGTGAATCATTTACGTACAAAAGAAATAGCAGTGGACCCAGCACGGTCCCCTGCGGCACTCCCGATTTTACTTTCTGATGTGATGAAGATTTGTAATCATAACAAACACTTTGTGAGCGATTGAAAAGAAAATTCGATATCTATCACGAATGGCTCCACTTGGAAAGCACGTAGTTTTTGAACTGGTCGATGATGCGGCAGCTTGTCGAATGCTTATTTGAAGTCAATAAAAATTGCATGCGTCTCAGTTTTAAAATGCAGGTTACTGTGTATATCAGTTCCAAATTGAAAAAGTTGGGTTTCGCAAGAGTGAGACCGACGGAAGCCGTGCTCGTTTACAAAAAGAAGGTTGTTTGCTGACAGGTGATTCATGATATTTGAAAATAAAATATGTTCCATTAATTTACTCGGAACACTCGTCAGAGAGATGGGTCAATAGTTCGTGAATTCATTCTTTTGACCATTTTTAAAGACAGGGGTGACTTTTGCCAGTTTCCAATCAGCAGGTATTTGGCCACTAGTTAGGGATTGCTCAAAGATAGAACAGAGGAGAGCGGAAGATTCACATTTGCTAAGCTTAAGTAGCTTCATCGGGATATTGTCAGGACCGGGGGCAGAGTTTGTTGGGAGATGTTCTATTAGTTTCGGAATTCCACTCACAGACATAGTGATTGGGCACATTTGTGTGGCTATGTCGTAATTAGGCAAATGCTCTGGTAAGGGAAAAATGTCTTCAGAAAACATCTCGCTAAAAAAAAAAACGACTGAATTCCTCGCACACTGTACCCACATCGAGCTCGTCTCCCGCAGGATTAGTGAATCGGTAAGGCTTCGACACTTGCTTAGGGTTAACCGCTTTCCAGAACTTTTTGGGATTAGCTGTCATAGGGCTGCGGAGGTCTTCGTTGTAAAACTTGTTCTTCGCTCGATGTATCTCTGTCTTGCATACTCATCATCGTCATCATGATACAATATTTGAATGAAAAACAACAACAAAATAACGTTGAACTAGGATGGAAAATGAGAAGTTAAGGTATCTATTGCATCCATTTTATTTTTGAGAGAGCGCACATTAAGATGAAAGGCTGACAGACTTTTCCCAGTTTCTAAAGATTCTAATTACATCTAATGGCAAAATAAAGTCGGCTGATACCGCTTAGCCACGTATTGTGATACTTGCTTTCATCGATTCTTAGCAACTTTTGGCAAGATAATTTTCATTCATAAGCTGAATACTCAGGGCACTGTCAGTTTTTCTTGCGAAGATCTTTCCGTTTGTAACCAACACAGATTTCAAGTGAAATTCGTCCTTTCTGTTGATAGCCTCGGCCAAGCAAACGGTTGAGGGCTGGGGATAAATGCTCATTTATAAAAAAGAACTAGCACAGCCGGTGACAAGCCGAAATAAACAAATGTGTTACGTTTTTTTCTTTGCATTTTTAAGTACAGTACAGATTCGCGTGTACGGCGGGATTCAAACTAGGTGATGATGTTACCTTCCCCAGCGATACGTGTTGGTACACGGATGACACACGTCGACGTCGGAGTGCGCTATCGGCTCACGAGATAAGGTCAACGATCTCGCTCAGAGCGGCTTCAAGATTTTCATTGTGACGTTTTGCCAGGCCTTTAATCTCTATGCTGCATTTAACGTATATTGTTAACAGAGTAGCAGCCAGTCTGGCACTGCTTCATTGTCTTTTTGCATAGCTTCGTTTGTTTGACGAAATCTATCTTCTTTTCCATTTGTTCGAACTGACCGTTCATGAATTCCATGCCAGGCTTAACACCGTGCAGGTCAGCCTTGGTGTCCATGTCGAACGAGCCTTTCAGCATTCTAACTTATTTCTTCAGCTCCTCCTTTAACTCAACAAGCAGTTTTCTGTTTGTTTTAGGGTTTTCTGCTGTCCGGGTTTAGGTTTGGTGAAATTGAGGTTTATTTTTTGAGTTTACTCTTGGTGAAATCCGGGCATTGTGTTAGAGGATATTTTTTTATCCCATATTAGGTGTTTACCAGATTTCGCTTGTTTGAAATACTCCAGTTTTACACAATTTGATATTTATTGTAAATTAATCGTGTTATAATTTCAACTCTCCAAGATTAGTAATGTAAAAATATAATGCTTGCAAAAAAACGCAATAAATGTAAAAGCAAGCTACTTTAACTGTGAAGCAAATACTTAGATACTACAAGAACCTTGCACTACACACGCAAATCAGGCTTAGTTGTAATACATTTAGGCACACTGGACAAGTTTGTTTGTTGCTGCTGCTAGAAAAATCATGCCTTATGATAATAAAGACAAGCACACTGGTCAATGTTTTCGTGGTTGCTTCTATGAACATTTGGACAGATCAGGCCTTTTGGTAGTAAATTCAAGCACACTGCAAGGTTTTTGTTGCTGCCCCCCACCCCCTTCCGATGAACAGTTGGACAGATCAGGCCTTGTGGTAATATATCCAGGCACACTGAACGAGGTGTTTGTTGCTGCTCCTTTGGACATTTGGAAGAATTAGGCCTAAGAATAATAACAGTAAAGACAAATACACTAGGCAAAGGTTCTTTTTTGTTTCTTCAGTGAACATTTGAACTGATTAGGCCTTGTGGTAATAAATTCAAGCTGACTGGGCAAGGTTTTTGTTGTTGCTCCTTTGGACATTTTTAATTGGATACTGGAAGAGCGACAGCAATGCGTGAGTGCTGCGCGACAATGACGGTGAAGAGCTCAACGTCACAGATAGGAGATATATTGATTGATTGATTGACATATATTTTATTTTTGACTCGGGTGCCAAGGCGGCTGGGTTTTCCCCGCTCAATTTAGCGGGGAAAATGACGTCACATGACTTCGTGTCAGTCACCCATGAACAAATATAGTTTCTCCGCTAGATTTAGCGGGAAAATTGACGTCACGTAACCTCACCACCAATTAAATTTCCCGCTAAATTTAGCGGGGCGGTTACGCCAACGGCGACGCCGCCGCTGAAAGCGACGGCGACGTTGCGAAATGCTGAAATGGGCGCCGAAGAGCTGAGCTCTAAAAAAAAACTGAACATAGTCGCTATATAAACACTATTTCAAACGTCATTAGACGCGTCTTTATTAAATGCAAGGAAAGTAGCAAAAAGATTCAAGTGATTGGCACGACACTGCTTGCTCTGGCAGCGAGTTCCAGTCGTTAATTGTCGCGGGGAAAAGAATATTTGAAACCGTCTTTGAAGCATGGGGTTGGTGAAGGGCGCGACCATGTTACGGGTAATTCTAGATACATCAGGAACTGGGTTGGCTGTCTTATCTATCTGGAGACAATCGCTGAGAACCATGCAGAGAAACTGTAATCTTATTTCTTTACGTCGAGTCTTGAGCAGCGGTAGCTTGAGTGTACAAAGTCGTCGAGGAAGCAAATCGACGATATATATAAAAAAAAAATGAATCGTAAGGGCGAGCCTCTGCATTCTTTCTTGCTTAAGAACATCTCGAACAGTGTGAGGGTCCCAGATTTCGGATGCAAATTCCATCAGTGGTCGGATAACTGTTTTATATGTCAATAGTTTTGTGCTGACCGAACTTGTTTTCAGGGACCGTCTTAAGTACCATAACTTAGCATTTGCCTTTTTGTTTAACAATATTATCGACACGAATTCTCCGCCGTAGATCGTGCGATATGCTTACGCCCAGGTATTTGTAATTATTAACCCTTGCTATCGGGTTACCTTCGAGCTCGTACACAAATTCAGAGGCCTTGGTTTTGTGAGTATTAGTCATACGGACTGGTTTTCCGATATTTAACGACATTTGCCATATATCGCACCACTGACCATCGCCCGATTGTATATTGTAGATGGAAGTTAAAACACCCATGGATCAACGTAACCTAAGTACGAGTATATCGCACCACTGACCATCGCCCGATTGTATATTGTAGATGGAAGTTAAAACACCCATGGATCAACGTAACCTAACTACGTGTATAGCGCGTTTTAACTTCCGAATACAAAATAAAATCGTCGGCGAACACTCCAGCCTGAACGGTTTGGTCTAAAATTATGTGATTGATGAATATGAGGAAAAAGAGTGGCCTGAGGACGGTGCCTTGGGGTACGCCCGATTTGACATCGCTCATATCTGAATGTTTGCCTTTTCTTTCCCCGAATTGTCTACGTTCATATAAGAACATCTCTATCCATCTGACTAGCCTGGGATTTTTTTAATATAGATTTTAGATTGATCAATAATTTCCTACGGTTAACCTTGTCGAACGCTTTTTTGAGGTCTAAAAATATGACGCAAACTGTCCCTTACGGTTCAGAATCTCAGAAAAATCATGCACGACTTCAACAAGCTGAGTGATGGTAGACATACCCTTATAACAGCCGTGCTGGGAGCTGTTTAACAACTCATGCTTTCCCAAAAAAGAATGTATATGACTAGAGATTATATGTTCAAGTAGTTGTTAACGGAAAAGGCTTTGCCGTGCTTCAAAACAGGTACGATTTTAGCAATCTTCCAAACATTAGGCAGTAAACCTGATGACAGAGATTTCTCAAACACAATATCAATATAGTGAGACTGTGATTCAGCATATCGTCTCAGGAACGCATTCGGTATCTTATCATATCCAATCGCTTTCGTACGATCTAGATTAAGAAGTAAACTGACAATTCCTTCTCGAGATAATTTTATGTCGGGGATGGTTGGTACATAATCTAGCTTCATGAACAGTGGCGTACATGGCCCCATCGTCAGAAGAAAATACACTTTAAAAAAAGGGATTAAAACAATTCGCTATTTCGTATTCATCTTGATTCATACGGCCTTCAACAATCATTATAACAATAAAAAAATTAATAATAATAATAATAATAATAATTATTATTATTATTATCATTACATTTTTAAAGTGCCAATTAATTTTTTTTCTTCTACTTGATGTGACTTTTGTGCGCTGTGCACTACTCCTCTGTTTGTATATATTTCTCTCTGTCACGCGTTCTAGATCTCTGAAGAGTTGTATACTAACTTGCTTTGAGTGCGCCTTAAGTAATTTGTAGGGAACTAGTCCTACAAGACCTTTAGGGCTTTGACAGTTCCGATAGTGTATATAGTTGTATTTGAAGCACCTGCATTAAATATTATTATTATTATTATTATTATTATTATTATAGATACAGTCAGTGATAGCACTTTTGGTTTATTACATGTTAACATCAGGAGTATTCGAAAATATTGGGATGAGTTTACACTAACTGTCAAAAATGCAACGTCAATATTTGATGTTTTTGTCCTTACAGAAATCAATGTTAAAGACGTTTCCTGTAATGAATTCCAAATACCAGGGTATAATGCACACTTTTTCACACGTCCGGTTGGCCGAGGAGGAGGAATTGCTATCTTTGTGAGAGATTCGTGGGGTACTGAAAAGCTTGATGTCGATTTCGTTAATTGTGAGACACTCTTTATAAGGATATGGAATTCTAAATGGTCTTTACTTTTGCTAGCCTTCTACAGACCTCCTTCGGCTCATCCTTTGAAGTTTTTGGAAGAGCTCAGGAATAAGCTTCAAACTTTTCAATCCATGAATGACATCTGTTTGGTAGGCGACTTCAACATCGACACGCTTAAGCCAGTCAAGTCTCTCGTGTGTGACTATCTGAATTTATTGGCATATTTCGGTCTGGAGTGTTTGATTCTTGGTCCCACACGAGAAGAACATTTAGGTGATCATATTGTCAAATCATGCCTAGACCATATCAATGTACGTGCTCAGAACATAGCAACAAAATCGGCCATAATAGAGCAGAAGCTTGCTGACCATTACTATGTGGCTTGCCAACTTGTATCACAACTCACTCTTAGGCGGCCGACGGCTGTAACACAAAATATAGAAATAATTGATCGCGCACGACTTGATAAGTTGGTACAAAAATACGATTGGAATAGTCTATTGCATATTCAAGACTTCAACGACGTCTACACTAGGTTTAGTGAGCAGTTCCGCCTTTTTAGGTGGCAAGCTAGAAAAGTTATTACTGTGAGGCGGCGTCGAAACGACCATGATTGGTTAACGGATGATATTCTGTCATCTATAAAATCTAAAGATGCTCTTTGGGCCCGTTGTCGCCGGTCTCCAAATAATGCCCAGTTGAAGGAAGAATTCCGCATTATGCGAAACCGCGTAAACGCGCTTATTCGTTCAGCGAAGAGGATATACTTCCGTGAAGCGTTTTTTAAAGCCCGATCAAATATTTCCCAGACATGGTGTTTGGTAAACCAGTTGCGAGGCAAAGGTGTGAAGAGGTCGATTGATGACACACTTGAAACAGTTTTTGGCCACGACACTAAGAAATTGGTAGAAGATTTTAATAAATTCTTTGCTACGTTCTCCGGAGTAGCCCGTGACACTTCTCTAGTTGCAACAGGTGCTTCAGATTCAAACTCCGCCTCGGCTTTCCTTCCCCAAATGACCGAGCCTGATCTTCGATCCCAGCTTTTCAGTTTCAAGGCAAACAAGGCGCCTGGTGTAGATGGCATCAGTGCGGAGGATCTAAAGAGGAATTATGATTCCATAAAACATGTGGTCCTCCATATGCTAAATGGTTTTATTTCTTCCGGATCAATCCCCGACACTTTGAAGAGCGCACTAGTGAAGCCTCTATTTAAAGGAGGAGAACGCAACAAACTTGACAACTATCGCCCAATTTCAATTTTACCTTGCATAATACAAATATTGGAAAAACATATTCTCGAAACTATGACGGCATTCCTTGATAGGTTTGACATTATTTCGCCTAAGCAATATGGCTTCGTTAGTGGGCGTGGGACCCAGCCGCTGTTAGAGAACTTCAGCGATGTTTTGCATCTTGCTTTCGAGAAGAATCAAGTCGCCTGCGCGCTCTTTATTGATGTTTCCAAGGCATTTGATACTGTAAGTCATAGCATACTGCTGAAAAAATTATCCAACCTTGGATTCCGCGGTCCTTTCTTTTCTTTACTACAAAATTTTTTAACTGGTCGGACACAAGTAGTTTCTATAGCCAATAACCGAAGCTCCAAAATCAACTTAAAGGCCGGGGTTCCCCAAGGATCTGTTTTATCGCCTCTCCTTTTCAACATCTTTGTTAATGACATGTCCAAAGCAATCTCCGCTTGTAGCCTTTTCCAATACGCGGATGACACGGTTTTGCTCTCGGTCCACCTTAATCCGGCTACTGCAATAACTTTGCTGCAAAACGACACTTGCCGCTTACACGACTGGTTTGAAGCAAATTGTCTAACGATAAATGTATCTAAAACCAAGCTTGCCTGCTTTCATAATCCCCTTAAAATTCTAACGTCCAACCATCCCCTTTTCATGCATACGTCTGGGTGTATTTCTTGCAACTGCAGTCCTGTAACTTACGTTGATAAGGTTAAATATCTTGGGATAGAATTTGACAATGATTTGTCATGGAACACTCATCTCTCACAGCTTTGCAGAAGACTGCGGAGTGTGTCATGTTTGCTGTACAATACACGATCCTTAATACCTAGTTCAACAAAAAAAACAATAGCTCAAGCATTAGTGTACGGAATTTTGCGGTATGGTATAACAATTTTTGGACATAGCTCTGGAGTTTGGTACAAAAAAATAGATACAATTTTGAAAGGCATTTTTAGAAGCATTGTCTATGGACCAGCGTTGCAAACTGAAGAGGAAAAACTTGCCAACTTAGGTTTGCCCTTCTTCAGGGCTTTTTTGGTTCAGACTGTAGTCCTTAAGTATTTTTGGAGCGATATATATAAGATACCCCATGTGGCTACTAGATCACTTAGACACACAGAACGATTTAAGGTACCTTTTGTCACAACAAAATACGGGAAGAAGGTTCGGGACTTTTATGTACCAACGATTTTCAACAGCCTACCAGACGACGTTTATGGTGCGGACTCCTGAAGAAACTGAAACGAGCACTCCAAGATCTCAGCAAAACATCATGAATTTGTGTGTCTGTGTGTGTGCGTGACCCTGTGTGTGTTTTGCGTGAACGCTAACAAACGTGATTTTTTTCTCTCTTCTTTCTTTAATCATCATCATCAGTATCATAGCGTGGTAACAGTTGCCTGAGTCGGGAACTACAAATCAGGGGGACATTTTGTACTCATGAAGTGAAGGGTGCTGTCCCACAAGTCATCCAATTGGCTTTGACAGACCCGTAATTCTACCAAGTATGATACATGCAAAAAAAAATAAACATTATTATTATTATTATTATTATATTTGTGCAATAAAATTATTATTATTATTATCATTATTATTATTATTATTATTAATATTAATATGCAGGAATAAATTTATTATTATTATTATTATTATTATTATTATTATTATTATAATAGCGTGCATGACGTGGCGTGGCATATGGCTCCCAATATTCAAACATCCGACAACATCTTTGACGATCTCTTTACCATCCTTTCGAGCTCTATTTATGCATACCGTGATACTCCGACGTTACTGGGATAATACCTTCAAGGTTCCCAACGTGGTTTGTCGTGACCTTCGAAAAGTGGCACCATATGCCACGCCGCGAATCAGGACTCATTTCGGGACATGCATTCTGGAGTTATTGTTCTAAACACCTTTAACAAACTCCCACCTGTGCTGAGTGACATTACTTCTCGTGTGAAAGTTAAAAGAGACTGAAGACTATAGATGCTCGTCCATAGGATAATAGCGTCAACCTTCAAGACTTTTCGTAATAGTTTGTACTTACAATTCGTCTTTAGCGATATTTACCTTGTCGCGTCTCTGAATCTCTGTAACTTCTTTCTCTTTTTTTTTTTGAGTGTGTGTGTGTGTGTGTTTTATTGTTTGTGTGCTTTGTAGATATTTTGTTGATCAGTCATACAAGTTTTGGGACTTTGACGGTCCCTGAAATGATACTTTGAGGACGTTTAAGCACCTGCA
>JAZHYW010006186.1:0-11504 GCA_037355805.1 Ixodes ricinus | reverse complement strand
TAACAGTATTGCTTCTGCGGCAGTTTCGACCAGAGCCCTGAGTGGAAGAATGAATCATAGGCTCTTTAATGTCCAAGAAAGCCCCATAGGTGTTTCCTTCCTGTTGTACAACCTTATAATTGCTTGTGTCAGCAAGCGCGTACAGGTTGTCCTAAAGCTGTCGGCCTCTTCTGAAGCTGTTCTGGAGTTCACCCAGTACACGCTTCTCCTCCGCGCAACCTTGTAGTCTCCGTTCATGACTTGTATGCCGACCTTGTACACGGTGGAAGTCACAGCAATGTACCGGTAGTTTCTCAGTCTGTCTCTCTCCCTGCTTCCTTATATATGAGCCCTCCCGCCCCCATCCCGAGGTAATGTTTCTGCTATGGGACATTCCCCAGCACCTTGGTGGGCTTTTCACCTCCTGGGTCTCATTTTCTTCAAGACGCCCACGGCACCCTGTCCGGCTCCATGGCTGCGCCCGCTTTGGCATGTTCTGAAGGATTTTGGTGTACTTCACTTTGACATGCCTCATGAGCATATCAAAGTTTCCTGATGTCTCTTCATCCGTGCTTTTGCTCACTCTTGTGCTGAATTTCTGTACTTGCCTCCGCAATGTAACGTGGATCCCTTTAGGTGTGCCCTCCCTTGGAGCAGTTTCCGCCATTGGTCTGCGACACCAAGCTGAGACACTCTCATCTTTGACGACCTTTCAGGGCCGACTTCCTTCAGTTGGTTCACTGCTGCTGTTGGCCTTCCTAGGTTTTCCTCCATTGCCTTTCAAAATTTTCTAGGCGCTGCTCTACTGCTTCGCTTTAAGTCCTGCAGTACGCTTTCCACCTTTTCCTCCTTGACCACTTGTTTGCATTTTTGCTTAGCTCTGTACGTTTCCTAGAGTTTCCCTTTCAGTTTTCTTCTTTATTGCCCGATGGCATCTGCGGTGTTTCTAGTGAACGTTTATGACAAGCTTGAGTTCTTGGTGCAACCAGCTTCTTTAATTCCTCCTCATTGACATGCCCGATTTGTATCTTCTTAATTTCTATTCTAATGCATTTCACAATGTTCTCGTAGGTCATGTCTCTGTTTGTTATCTTTTCTGGGCGACGAGCACCTTCTTGATCTCATTTTTCGTAAGGCTCGCCCTCACCAAGTCGCGGTAGCGCCTGCGGCCTTCGGTTCTTCGAACATGTTTTCAGGATTTTGTTGTGGTTGCAGCAACGCTGACCGCACCCTTCTCGTCACTGGTAACCCTGACAAGTTTTCTGCTCATCGTCGGGGGCATGATGACTTAGTCGATGCGTGCGGACTGGTCTCGATACCCAGGTGTACTTCCTCACGTGCTATTATTTTTTCCTTAACCAAGTGATTGTCTACCAAGTCAAGTAGGCTGGGCTGTTTAGATCCCTCCCCACTTCAACTCCTCAATGTGTGCATTAAAGTTCTCAGTGAGGATTATGATATTTCCATGGTTCCTCTCCAGATGTCTCCATTCAAGCACCTGGCCATTTCTTTGTTTGTCTCCTCTTCTTCAAGCCTTTTCTTGCCCAGAGCAGCGCAACACGGCAGTTGCCAAGGTGTTCCTTGCGCTGTACCCATCATCCACAAATGTCTGCTGCACTCCACGTTTGTCCTGAACCATTGATAATTGTCTCGAATAGGACCCCAACTTCACCTCTTTCCGTCATTTACCCTTGCCTGCTGTTGCTTCCCCAAAAATCAGGACGTGGTAAAATGAGCAGACCTTCGTTTTCTTCGTAGACGAGTCTCCGCCAGCTAAGGAGAAAGACTTTTCTTGTCGATTTGCGAGCAGCGACCTCGTTCCACTCTCTCTCCTTCTCCCCCGTCCTGCCTGCATATTTAGGAAAGCCACCCTCGTTTTTTTTACCCTCACCTTTCTGTTTCGGTGTAGTCATCTTCGCTTTTGTGAGCTTGTCCGTCGATCACCCCTGTGTCGAGACGGTGCCCATGCTGCTGGCGACACAGCACATGCCCTGCTGGCAATTTACCAGGCGGGCACCACTGAGAACAGGTGGGGGAAAAAGAGCTACCTCGGGTTGGCGTTGCACTAGCACTATGTGGCTTGGAACCTCATTACAGGGTGTAGGAATTTCAGCAGCGGTGGGGGGCTCTACGAAGAGCTTGTATTTATAGCCCTGCTCTGCTGGTTGTTGTGTATGTTGTGGTGTGGTGGGTGGATCACGCCTCTGGGTGGTGACGTTGCCGCGTTCGTCGCTATTCTCGGTCCTTTGGAGAGCGCCGCTGTAGACGTACCGGTTCCGTAGTTTGTAGCCAGGGCCGGAGTGGAACGTCTGTTCGGCAATTTCCGGCCTCGTTGCTCTCTCCAATGCTTCCTTTCCTTGACTCGCGTTGACTGGTCCGGCAGGCTTGCTTCACCGCCTCGTTGGCGCGTACCCAAAGAACAACGACGACTTTTCATCCGGGCTAGGCGGTCTGCTACCCTTCCTTCCTTCTTCACTGTAGTGCAGTCCATAAACGGTTAGGTCTGCTATGGCGAGTCCTGCCCCGGGTTAATGAAGTGCTGCCCCTGTTTCTGGCAGAGCGTCCTGAAAATTCACATTCAATGACATGGCTGCAGCTCCTTAACCGCCTTTCCCCAACTGCAACCCCAGCACCGGCGACGGCACGTCCCTTCTTTTTCAACCATGTGCTCCTTAGCAGTCCACAATTTCTCTGGCCGCCTTCATTGCAGCAGTTCCTTGGAGACCATCCTGGCATGGATAGTCGGCGTACCTTACGCATGACCTTGAATTTTCGACGTTTTTCACCCACCTCTGCTGTTCCCTCCTGTTGTACGGCTCCGCCAGCCGTCGTGATCATCGCCTACTTCTCATGTCGAGCGCGGGTGCGAAACGGAGTGCGTTGTTGTCTCCAACTACAATCGCCTCTCGCGTCACACCCTTTGGGTGGTCGCTGAAAGCCAGATGCGGCGTCACCCCTTTTGTCCTCGTCCTCCGCGGGTTTCCGGTTGTCGGTTCGCACTCCGTCCGAACTCCCCCGAGGAGAGCGTGCTCGAGACTCGGTCGTCCTTTCTCCAGCCTTTCTGTCCTTTTTCTGTCGTCCTTCTGTCCCTTCTTCCTCCACATTTGCCGCTGTCGTGACTCGTTGAGTGCTGGTTTCGCACGGCGTCGTCGTTTCCTCTCCGCCGCCTCGCTGGGCGTCAAGGCCCTTTTCTTTGCATTGCACCGGTGGAGTAGGATGTCCCCATTGTCACGACTGCCACCGGATTGCAGTGGCTGATTCAGCTCCTCGTCGACTGCCGGAGTGTGTCAGCTCTGAGAAGCTGCATCTGTCGTGCCTGCCACTCCGTCTTCTAACCGCCGACTCAAGCCAGTCAGGGTGCTCACCAGCGCTGTCAGCTCCTCTGTCGGCTTCCCGTGAATGTTTTTCAACTCTGTCAACCTCGTGCATGTGCTGCAAATGAACAAGATTGTCTCTTCCTTCGTCCGTCAGTGTTGCCGTTAATTTTGTCGTCAGTGGGTTTCGGCAGCCTGCGTAGGCTCAATCTCCAAACACTGGTGGCGCCTAAATTTATCTTTTATATTTGATTGCGAATATAATTTTCTGAGGCCTTTTAGAAAGAATTCTTCCACCTTTATGAACAAAAATATACAAATAAGAGCTAATTTTGTGTGTCCATGATGATGCAACGAATGCAGCTAGATTTTTTTCCCAACTTACGCAGATTTTCACGTAGCAATACACTCTAGCCGTGTCAACCTACAGAGGTTGCAACTGCAGAAACTATTTGACCACAAAAGATAGCCAGAAGGCGTGAGTATTCACCGCTCACAACATGAAAATCAACAATTGTTGTCTATCGAACGACATATCGACGTAGCCCACGGTGCTGCGTTATCCGAACAGGGTGTATTTGAGAAAGAGCTTTAAGAACGCAGCATATCCTATCTACAGTGTCGACGAAAGTCACTTCCCAATGATCGGACGGATTCCAGACTTGTTTTAGGGCATATGTTGAGGAGAACAAGCTTTTTGCACAGAAGCAAAAAAAAAAAAAAGAAACAGACGCATTTATTTAATTTCCTGCCCTGCACTCACTCAGCTATATTTCGCGAATACTGCAAAGGCTTTGGGAGGTTATCGCAGCAATACTATTACTCGAAGAATGTCGAATGGGCAGCGTCATGGGCTGTATGACATTCGGATCATTCGTTTCCCTCGAAAGCCGAGCAGTTTACGAGACGTGGTATTTCCTTGTTCTCATTCTGGAAGAAAACACAAAACGGGCAATCAGTTTGCATAGTATATAAAGTAAAAACATTGAAGAAAGGCCTAAAACTCCGTACGCGCAACGTAGCTTGAGTCGAACTGACCGGGTAGCCACAGCCTAGTGCAGGTTGCAGAATGTTTTAGCTAATGGGGAATTGCGAGAGTCACAAAATAGCAGTGACAAAAGAACCGTTTCTGAAACGATCTATGGACGACTGCATTACATTAGTCAAGACAAGAGACTTCCCTAGCACAAGCTTGCAAAAGGTTCGTGTCACTTGGGGCAGAAGAGACGTACCAACAAATATGCAAATATACTTTATAAATCATGCTACACGTTTTCTGCATTTGACCAAACTTTGCGTTGGACATGCAGGAAAGAAATCCGAAACCCAAAAGGTTTGCCTGCGACCTACTATAAATATGCATAAGGCTTCAATTTGAGTTTCGGTTCTGGACGTTGGATCAGTTACACGAGGTAATACGCAAAGTAAGGTATTAAATGCACCAAAAATAGGAAAAGTACATTAATTTAGTTATTCTTATGAAATAAAACGGGCCACAATCATTGCCTCAACAATGTTGATCGGTCAATCTCGCAAGAAAACTCCACTGCGTTAGTATTTGCCTTAGGGTTATTCCCTTAATTAATTTATAGTGACTGTTTCTTTGTCAATGTGTATTATGTTTGACTTGCAGTTCTGCTAGATAGTTATGCCAATATTTGAATATCTCCATTTGGCCCTTCGGAAAACGTGAGGTAAACGACCAAAGTTAAAAATGTCATTGCTTCGAATATAAAACGTTAGAAACTAAAAATTCAGTAGTTTGTGAACACACACAAACTGACAAAATATTTCCACTTTGCTTACCTATTTTTTAAGGCTTAGCACTGGGAATTTTATGACATAAAATTCTGCGTATGCAATTCAACAAATGTGTTAGAACAGCATACAGGTCATAAAAAATTTACCTTTCAACGTGACGACGACCAGCCCAAGCTGTTTGGTGGCATCATAGAAACTGCGAAAAAAAACAATTACAGTAATTGCTAGTATAATTGCTAACAATCACACTAAACGTCATGAGAGAGGAAGAACGTGTTAATAGAGATGCGAAAAAAATATAGCTGTAGCAAAAAGTGTTTGTGAAACTCGGGCCTGCAGGAGATTGCTGTTTTTTTCTGCTTGGGCCTGAAAATATCTGTCAATAAATCTGCCACAGAATGAACTGCATAGAAGATATTAAAGAAGGTTCTATGCGCAATCCAACACATCATGAACCAATATTACACCCCTGGTATATGCATTATTTGCCACTGCTTTGCTGTCACAACAAAATTTGATTCTTACTTTCTAACGGAACGACGAAGAGACCTATCTGTCTGGCGGCATTCATGGTAAGCTGTGAATAACGTTTGCATTTATTATTTATGCAAAATGTTGTCATATGCATAATTGTCAATTCAAGTTACATTAGGTAAGACAGGCTGTAAATTGAAGCGTGCAGAAGATTCGTGTTATTTGGGGCAGACGGCGGACGTCCACAGGGACGCGGGTAATATATGCTGCAATATAATGCTACGATGGAAGTTCACTGGAACGTCTGTCACATCATCAGTTAGAAATGTCCCTGCACATATCTACAGTCATTACCACTACTTAAAAGTATACATGGGACTTAGCACTCCAGCCCGAGGGGTGCGTTGTTTTCTGTACTGTGACCTAAATAAACATCCACTGTGTGTTCTGAACTACTATGCACACCCTGTGTATCATCTACCGGGGCAGAGTTTGCCTGAAAAAACGTGCTTTATTTAGATAGTCCTCATTTGGTGCATTCACCGCACTATGTGTTCAATTCCTCTATATGTTGTCGTTAATTCCCCGTCATATAGCACATGGGGCATCGCAGCCGAGGGCTCCTGAAATAATCTAGTCGCTTATATACTATATAGGTGGGCACGGCGAAACTTTTCAAATGAAGGCAACTCACCCGTATGTCCTGTTCTTACAGGCTTTGCTGTGTTACGCGCCTGCAGCAGTGCACGTCTCAAACATCAGCTTGGTCATCGGGAGCGCCGACTGTTATCGCAAGCTACAACCAAGATTCTTCGATGGATCGGCGCATGGGCACGGAACAACTACCCAATGCAGCGGCTAGTTAAGGCCACTCGACACCAAGCCATCCTGTGGGCACGGCGAAACTTTTCAAATGAAGGCAACTCACCCGTATGTCCTGTTCTTACAGGTTAGTAGATATGGGAAATGCTATAGAAGCGACAATAGGTTTATTGTTGTTCTGCCGTGCCCCAGAGTCTGTGTGGAAAGTGTGTTGCAATGTGTTTCAATGCTTTTGATGCTTGCTGGGGACGTAGAATCCAACGCCGGGCCTGAATCAATCGAACAAATGTTGGAAAAGCTTTTGGAGGGGCAGAAAACAATCAGCGAGGATATCAAAGAAATCAAAGTAACACAGAAGTCAATTTCTAAGCAATTGACCACGGTCAACGAAAAGATATTAGAGATGGAAGTCACCCTAAAGAGTGTGCAAAAAATGAAGAAAAGATTGAGCGACTTGAAGAGACGCTAAAAACCATGGAATCGGTTATTCGTTTGCAACAAGAAAAACTAAACGACTTAGAAGATCGAAATCGCCGAAACAATCTTATCGTGTTCGGCATTCCAGAAAGTGCCAACGAGACAAACGACGAGATAAAAAGAAAAGTTTTGGTTGGCGTTTTTGAGGAGCGCCTCGGCATAGAGTAATATAGTAAACGTAAAGAGAGGACACAGAAGCCGATTCGCGGCCCAGATAGTGCGTTTAATGCCCTCCGCTACGTGGCGCTTTTCTGTAATTTGGTTAATATTAATTAGAGCTCTCTCTCCGAGATGCATTTATTTTTGAAATTGTTATAATTTAGAATTATTTAAAGGGCTTGAAACGACTAAACAGTGTTAATCAAATACGTCACAAAAACCACGTGATTAATGGCGCCTGCCATGGCGTGTCTGCCTGCACCAAGGTATATTGCCTGCACGCCGTCGCCTCTGCATCATTCTGCATGGCCTCTGCTCGTCCGTGCGTCGTTCGTCCGTGCCGTGCGTGCCGTCCGTCTGTGCTTTCTGCTGCATCATGTTCGGTCGACTTTGCATCAGTCAAGGTGACGCATGACCGCCCGCGTGCTCGCATGCCCGGCGGAAATTCGTGAAGCCGATCGGTTTGAGTTTCTCGCGTTGTTGTTTCCGCCGGGCTGTCGGGCTGCACTTGATCGTGTGTGGATCTTGATTTTCGATGAGATTGTTTTAAAAAAGATCTTAACTCACGACCCTGCACACGACATTGTCCATGGATTTACAGATAACGGTGTTGAACGAATCTCTAACATTGCAGATAGAGCCTTGGTTGTTGTGCTCTCTGGAATTTCCAGGAGGTGGGGTGGGCTTAGCCCCTTGCATACACTGTTGGGCAGGCACGTAGCCAGGATTGTGTTTCGGGGGGGGGGGGGGCGCCCATGACAAAATGCTGTATGAGGGGGAGGGGGAAGAGGAGGCCCCCGCAAACTGGAAGATTTCGGGAGGGGGGGGGGGCCGGGCCCCGGGCCCCATGCCCCCCCCCCCACACACACACACACCTGGCTACGTGCCTGCTGTTTTACACACTCCAACAACGTCTTCTGTTAAACGCAGTCTCCTCAGTTCTCTCATTTGGGAGCGTAAGTCTGTTGGCTTCACAGTAAAGGCTGTGGTCTATGATTAGGGGGCTTCAAACGTAAGCTTGGCCAACCAACAATGTGTGTGCTGATAAGCCATTTTTGAAGTTGACAACGAATATGTTTACTTTATCTTTGATGTTCCGCACCTCCCTAAAATAACCAAGAGCACTCTCCAAGCACACAAACTTTGCATTGGAAATTAGGTCATTGAGTGGTCCCATATTGTTGAACTTTATTGTTCTACCCATGAGATGAGCTTGCAATTGACTCCGAAACTTACTGGGAGACACATTTTTCAAAAACCTTTCAGTAAAATGGAAGTAAATCGTGCCGCACAGGTACTGAGTGCCTCACTCTTTCTTGCAATCATATCCCTTGTTTATGCCGAGGAGTTTCCTCAGGCATCCATGGCTACAGCCTATTTGTGTGATAGGATGTACATACTTTTTGATTGTCTAAATAGCTCACAATTCAAGAAGACAGGGCAGAAGTGGCGTCATGCCATTCTGAAGGGAGAATCTGAAATACTCGATTTCTTTCACCAGCAACTCGGATGGATTTCAGCATGGCAGTTCCAAAGTAGGAGGCAGCCACAAGCCATCATAGGGTGGCAAGTTACTATAAAACATGTCCTCATGCTCTGGAATGAGCTTTCAAACAGCCATGACTATAAGTTGTTACTTACACGACGCCTGTAGCAAGACCCACTTGAGAAACTTTTTGGAGCTATATACGACAAATGCTGGGCTTTAACACAAACCCAAATGTACATCAGTTCACCTTAGGACTAAAACGCATAGGGATAAAGAAACTTTTCAAACTGTCGAACAATGGAAACGTGGAGGATGACAAGGCTGACCTCCTCAAGGAGTTGCCAATATCTTCGCACCATAAAAGTTCAATTTTAGACAATGTGGGATGTCTTTCAATTGATAACTTCCCGCCACTAGAGGATATTTCTGAGCTGGCATATCAGACATCAGGTCTAACGTAATTAATGACTCGTCCACTTATTACGTTTGGGGCTATTTGATCAAGCTTGTGCTTGAACAGACAACCCACAGCTGTGGCTGTTCTCAGCTGCTATGGGATGAGTCTGATACCTTGACCAGGCCTCACCAGTACTTTCTTGTGCTTAAAGCGTACCACGTGCCAGGAAAACTCTTCGGGAACTTAGTATACCATCACAGGCTGCCTTTAATTTCACTCAGCAACTAGAAAATCGCTTTCTTCCTAGAATAGAGAGTGTGGCACATGTTCGAGGAGTGTATGCCGCCATGTATCGCACAGTTTAAGGTCTGGGTGGTTTTAGCCTTTGCTCAGAGGAGTGCCACAAAAGGTTTTTAAAAATGTTTTGCAGAATACGCTTGGTTTTGGCATGTTCGATTACTTAACCGAAATTTGGACAAAGTTCGGTTGTACTCTTCAGTGGCTGGTAAGCAACTAGACAGGTTTAACTGTTAATAGTGTATTAACGGAGGCGGTTCCCAAACCAAAAACAGAAAGCGCGTATTAACTGGGTGGTGCTGCTTGCACACCAAACATTTGTTTCCCCTTTTTCCAGCAAATGTGTATCACGGCTCCCTAACAAAGATATTCATTCACTTTCTACAGAATTTCTTTAGAAAATAGTGTATAGAAGCTAAAAATATTCGAAAGAAAATGTATCCACTTTTGTATCCACTGTCCATAGTTTTTTAGCCGCTTTTTCTGAAGCCATACTTCTTTCCTGAACAATTTTGCCGAATGTTAATGGACGTTGAATCTTGTCAGATTTCGAATAGAGCTCTCATTGTTTGGTAAAAGCTTTCCCGCAGTGAGTTTGAGGCTATGCAAATTGGCGTTTTTTATACTAGCCTGAAATTGGGAATTTGTGATATCCGGTCTGTGCTTCGCACTCTTATGATACTCTTTTGACCGGCAATGATAGCGATGTCTTGTATATTTCTGTACTTACTTCCCGTGCCCGAGTCGGCGTGAAAGTGAATGTATCATACAGCATGTTCCTGTGGAAAGGTTTTGTTAACTTGGTTCTGCTAAGAATCTATTACGAAGTGTACGATATGCCGAACTCCTTCATATTAACTTATTTTTGTGAGTATCTGTTTCGTATAAAACATAGAGAGCTTCTGAAGTAAATCGTGTATACATGAATGTGGTCCAATAAAATGTTTTAGAACCACTTATTGTTGTTGCCCCAAAATGCTCAACCAGCCAGGAGTCAATGTGGCGATTGTGTAACTTCGATGCTTTACAATAAGAAAAGAACAAGAAATACACCTCTGTTTTGTGAAGTAAGTTGAAATATTGTTTGACACATTTAGCACGGATTCTATCGTAAAAATTAAAAAAAGTGCGTCAATATTAGAAGAAGAAAAACAAAACAAAAAACAGCGGCTTCGGGAGTTGAGGAGCTCTCGAGAGCCGAGCGAGGCGGGAAGGAAAGAGAGAGAGAAGGGGCACCGGAGAACCGGAGCAGAAACGCCCAAACCGAAACCGAAACTAACTTGACCGGAACCGGAATCAGATTATGCTTAATGCCGCCCGCTAGGAGCGCGACCTGTCACTCGTCTATCTGGGCCGCTGGGGCCTATGGCAGTGTCCGCTCTTTACCTTGTGTATATTACTCTATGGCCTCGGTGTGAAAGTAAGCACTGTTGAAAGAATACACAGACTTGGAAAGAGACGCGAGAATAAGATTCGTCCAGTCATCATGAGGCTTTTTGATTACAACGAAAAATAGAGATATTCAAGAATTGTAAGAAGCTGAAAGGGAGCAATATATCAATTTCAAATGATTTCTCTAAAGCTACATTACGAAAACGAAGACGTTTGAGTGCAAAAATAGAAAAAGACGGGGGATCAAGGGTCAGGCTTGTGCACGACAAGATTCTGGTTAATGACGCAACATTTGTCTGGGACGACGAGAGCATCTGACGAACACTTGTCAGTCTCCCAGATGACTGTGAGCCGGGCTGTCAGAGTTGTTGCTGCTGCCATCGTCGAATGCCTCGGCAGCCGCTGGATTAACTTCCACGCGGAAAGCAAGGCCGCCACCAAGGAGGGCTTCGCCCGAGCCGACGGCATGCTTGCCGGCGTCGTTGTGTGCGTGGACGGAACTCATGTCGCGATCCTGGGCCCGCGAGACACGCCGACCGTCACCAAGGCGGCCTACTGGTGCCGAAAGCACCCCTACGCACTCAATGTTATGGTGGTAAGTGGTGCAGTGCATCTCTTATTTTGCTGTCCTATTTCTTTATGAACTTTGTATACGGTGATTCGGATAGCAGCCAATGATTCCTCTGCGGACGGCGCGCTCCTCAGTGATACACGCGCCGTCCGACTTCTCTTGGACGGCACTTGAAGGCGCGAGTGAAATGCAGTCGGACGGCACTTGAACGCTCTGCAAGAGTGCCGCCGGGCGACACTCTAGACATAGCCTTTTTTAATTTTTATTTTATCTGCCAAGTTGATAGTACAAGCAAATGTTCATTGAGAGACCAATTACTCCATTTAAAAGGTGCAAAATAGACAAAACAAACTTTTCATCGAATCATGATCT
>JAZHYW010006185.1:0-51116 GCA_037355805.1 Ixodes ricinus | reverse complement strand
TGCCAGTCTCAAACACGCGGCCCCGGGGCCATGCGGCCCGCGACTCTCTGGGATGCGGCCCGCAAGCCTCCCGCGGATACGAGCCCCCATTCCAATGCCTCGAGCTCCATTAATAATAGTTCCATATTGTCGATTAATTTCGCTTGAAAAAGAGCTCTGCTCATATAACCTGCTCACACATTTTTACTACTCTGTTTTCTCTTGAACGGAGTACTACTTCGCCTAAATATTTGCTTCTCGGCCCTTTCTCATGTAAGTCAACCGGAACGGCATTACTCTTATTGGGCAACAAAAGCGAGCTCTTTGCTCAGGGATGCACCTCGGTTGCACAAACTTTCGCTCAGCATGAGCAACTTCCGAAGATAAAGCTATGAGCTCGACTTCTAGCTGACAGAAATACATTTAAAATGGAAGTATTTTCTTATAATGCTGCTATAATAATCCCTTAGGAAAGAAAAAAACTGCCGTATGAGATATTTTTTATGCCTGTTTAGCCTATTGATTTGTGCGACGGGTCAAGCACGCTGTGCTTGTCCTCAATCTATTAAAAACTGCCAGTACGGTCGTAATTTAAATCTTCTTATAACATCAGGCTTGGGCCCAATGTAGTCATATATGCAAATGAAAGCTAAAGATGGCAAAACGGTGAGCTTACAAAAAGGAGCAAGCACAAGTTTCCTCCTCTAGAAACTCTATGGGTGTTACTGAGACAATCGACGTTTGCACCGTGAAACAACATTGCGGTTTGTTTATATTTTTGTCCCAAAGCAGCAAAACATTGCCCCGAAAGGACGAGCGTGAACGGAGAAGGGGGGGGCTTTTGGCCCTCGTCCTTTCGGGGTGAGCAATCTGGCCCCCACACTTGAATGAGTTTGAGACCCCTGGTATATGCCATGTGTGCACCAATATTGGGGAGAACATGGTAATAGCAGGACAACATTGGACCACTATTCACCAACGTATAACCAATATTGGTATCGAATTGGCTCAGTGGCCCAATGTTGGACCATCATTTACCACCGTGGTTCCAATATTGGTCCAATGACCTGTGCTGCCTGGGCCTCTGTTAGGGTGTCGGTCGGTTCAGTTTTTATTCTGTGTCTATTGACCTTTTGTTTTTAGCGATTGAGTGAACTTCTGTGCTTTCTATGCGGACGGCCGAGATCCGGGCCGGATCTGGGCCGGACGGCCCGAATGCGTCCCAGGTATGGCCCGGGCCTGGCCCGGGCCGGACGACCCGGATGCGTCCCGGGTGTGGTCCGGGCCCGGCCTGAAGCGTACGCTGCCCGGCCCGGGACCGGCCCGCTGGGCCGGGCCGGGCCCGGGGCTTTCGGGTAGGTCCCAGCCCGTGCAGTGTTCTAGTCGGTAGTGCTCGCCTGTACGACGCTCTTTTCTCTAAATACTCACGGACGAAGCCGCGAGGGGCCGTTACCCTCTACTGAAGAATGACACGAACCATACCAACGTCTGCTTGGTCAGTCTCAATAGGTCGCCGTTTCCGGCGTGCCATTGGCCGATAGGAATCGGTGGTGCTCGCCTGTACGATGCTCCTTTTAGCAAATACTCGCGGACAAAGACGCAAAAAACCGGTTACCCTCTGACTAAAGAGCGATCCAGGCCACACCAACGTCTGCTTGATCACTTTGAATAAGTCGTCGCTTCCGGCACGCCATCTGCCGAAAGATATTGGTGGTGCCCGCCAGTACGTTGCTCCTCTTCAGCAAATTCTCATGAATGAAACAGCGAGGGCACATTAACCTCCACCGAAGGGTGACCCGGGCTCCACCAACGTCTGCTTTGTCAATTAGAATAGGTAGTTATGTTCGGCGGGCTATCCGCCGGGAGCAATCGGTGGTGCTCGCCTGTATGATACTCCTCTTCAGTAAATACTCATGGACGAAGCCGTGAGAAGCCTACTACCCACTACGGAAGAGTGACCGGGGCCCCAAAACATATGTTTGGTAACTTTGAATAGGGTGTCGCGTCCGTCTAGCCATCTACCGGTATCAATCGGTGGTGCTCGCCTTTACGATTCTCCTCTTTAGCGAATACCCACGGACGAAGCCGCGAATGGCCCGTTACCCTCTACTGAAGAGGGACCCGGGCTCCGTGAACGTACGCCTGGTTACTTTGAATAGGTCGTCGCGTCTGGCGCGTCATCTGCTAGGAGCAATGGGCGGCGCTCACCAGTACTATGCTTTTCTGCTGTGAATTCTCATGAATGAAGGCGTGAGATGCCCGTTACGCTCCACCGAAGGATGACTCGGTCCCCACCAACGTCCATTTGGCCACTTTGAATCGGTCCTCACGTCCGGCGCGCCATCTGCCGGGAGCAATGGGGGGGGGGGGGGGCGTGCTTGCCAGTTCGATGCTTTTCAGCAGTATATGCTGAAGAAAGAAGCCGCGGGTGGAAAGCTGGTTACCAACCACACTGGTTATGAAAGCAATCAAACAGGCGAATAAAATGCCCATGACTAAAAGGCGGTTGTCACCATACAATATCTAAACCACAGGTCATATAGAGTATCATCACCTAAACCCGTTCCTTCCACCGTGATACGGATCCAAAGGCTCGTCGAATGTAGTTTGTACCAAAACAATAACTCTTTTAGGAGATTTTGTCTAATTTGAAAGGTAGTACGTACGTAATTATATACTTCATGAGAATGAAAATTTGAAGACCCAATAGGAGACAACCATTTCTAATAAATAGAAAGTGCTTGACTGGCTTTTTCCCAACGTGGTTTCGATTACCAATCGAATTAACATCAACTTTGCACTAATCACACAAATAAAGTTGAGAATTCAAACATTTTTATACAGTTCGTTTCGGCCCGATTGCTGTAGCTAATTAGGTATACTCTGATGTTTTTTTACATAGGGTTCGTGGTGCGTTGACTGAACTGTTACCCAGCAAGTTTTCAAAGTTTCATTCACCTTAGTGTAAAGAGAGGTTCAACGCCAGAACTTCATCCTCAGTATACAATGCACGACTCTACTCGTGCCAAGGTTACAATAAAGAGTCGTATTCTTGTTGTTTATCACCTTCAAAATTGCTTCCATGCTATCCGACGTCATTTGACATGCATATGACGAGCATTAAGGGCATCCCAAGCAATTGACTCCGTAAGTGATGACGTCACAACATGGCGTCTGGGTCCAAACAAACCGTTGCTAGGGGCGTTGCTATGGACTAATGCATGGAGACTCCACATGAGGCTAGATTTTTGCTTGCAAGTAAGTAAATAATTTTTTGTAAGCAACCTAACTTCTTGATATCGAATTATGAAGATGTTCTTGTCGTCTCAGTGTCGTATTGCAACGATGAAAGCCATTTCTGAAGTATTGCAGTCCGCTTTGCTTTGGCAGCAGACGACATGATAGATTTGCTGGCCTCTGTTGCAGCGGGCGTCTTCATTGAATTGCGTCGGTAAACGAGCGACAAAAACAAGTGCATCACCATGGCCGTAGAGGCCTCCGCAATGTGCGTTTTTTTTTCGGTGAAGAACCCAGCTTAGTTACGAGGGGTGAAAATGGAGTAAAATCAAACCACGTCATGCAGATCGACGACCTGAAGTGCATTACCGGCGTTATGCAGGCCAGCATGAGAAACAAATCGTACGCCGTCGAGGTAAGTCGGTTGTTGTTATTATTATTGTGGTGGTCAGGTTATTAAAGAATTGCATGTCTATCGCGATTTCGCAGTATTTTGCTTTTTTTTTTCCTTGGTATACATTAAATTCCGTGGATGTGCTCTTTTGGTGAAGATTCCCATCGACCCCGCGATGCGAGTACAATCTGTAATAAACTCACCTTATGTTTTTTACCCAGTTCTTTCGCGCTTTGGGGTCTTGCGGAAATCTGAAGAAACTGCAAGAATCTCTCTCCACGCGATGGTTACAACCAGGTATACGAAGCACCCTCGCATAGCGCGAGTCCGCAAACAAAATTTGGGATCTCAACCGTTCGCCTGAAGTGCTTTTCTCGCGGGTGCAATGCGATCTTTTAGCAGACTATCATCTCGATCGACGCCCGGACTTTCGATAAACCATATTTTGCATCGCACCCCACTATGAAATCTTAAAAGTGTATGAAACTCATTATATTTCAAACAAATGCGATGTCAGAATATCGTCTTTATTCACACGATTCAAACGACGGCCCCACTTGGCCGGCCGGCGTGCGGCAGACGGCATACTTCTTGCATTCGTCGTCTGCTGCAGGCATATCTTGAGGACCGGAAGTTGCAGTCGTAAATATTTCAGAAACGAGCGATTACCGGCACACTTCTGTCGAAACATATATGACATTCAAGCTTTCTACATCTGTGATTTTTATAACTTTAAATCCTACTCCTGATTTTTGAGCGGTCGGGTTTTCGTAGCGAAACGGAGCCACATGTATTCGTCCATAACAACGACCCTAGCAACGGTTTGTTTGGACCCATGACGTCACACTTACGGAGTCAATAGCCAAACGGAGTCATCCGTGAAATAGAGAAATCTATCAAATGATATTGGTTGTTCTTGGTGGACACACATGGAGGTATTCGCGACTCCAGCCACCTATAGGGGCGCCACCACCAAACAAACATGGCGGCTGGGTCCAGGGCGCGTCGGCTCGGCCGGGCCGCCCGAGCAGGTGGCGCATTCAATTTAGCAGATTTTCTTTTGTTTAATGCCCATTTTTATAGGTATTTGAACTGCGACGGTTAGGTGTAGCCGGTGCGCATAAACTTGCAGAGCATAGTTTTGTTTTCCCGGTGTTTCTTCTTATTTTCTTGTGAAACTTTCGTTTCGGAGGTTTCGTTCAAAACCGAAACTATGGGCTCCGGAGAGATGGTAAGGTTGATGGCGGTGGCAGGCATGTCGTATTGCTCAAGTTCGCCCTGAGCTGGCGTAATCAGTTTTGACCATCTGGGGAAAGTGTCGATGACCACAGAATAGTTCCACCGAGAGTAATTTTCAGCTAACTCGCATGCCTCAATTATGCGACTTATCTGTCCGCAAAATCGAGGTTTTTGTGCGTATCCGCGTTTAAGAAACAGCTCCAGTCGTCTGCTCGGTCAACAACACAGGCTGCAGGAAAATTACAAAAAATTAAGCACGCGCTTCTTCAACCAAAGAGCATGTTAACCCGCTGGCACCCCACTAAGCAGCTGATACTCGTATTTCAATTCAGGTTTTAATAGCAATCGAGAAGTCATTTTGACGAATATGCGGTTTATGTATTTCATCACGTATACTATGTCTCACTAAAGCGATATTAGTATGCTCTTCGGGTTGAAATATTAGCTTAGTTGACTAACTATTAAGTGAACTGCTGAATAAAAGTATATTTGACAGACAGAGAGATACTACTTAGTAGCGGCCCCTGAAGAGAAAAAAAAAGTTTTTTTAAACAATCTGGTTGGGACACGCGTGTCAAAAAATAAATTTTACGCGAAAAAAAATTTTTTAGAGCAATATTGACGGCGAGAGATTTATTTGAAGTTTTGCGCGCAAATTCCAGGTCATTCAGCTCGGCTTCTCATTGGTAACGATGGTCATTCAAATCAGCTTCTCATTGGCCAATAGAATGAGTGACAGCTTAGATGTTGGTTATAAAATCTTCGTGATCTCTTGAAATTGCCTTTTGAATTACATTTTTTTAGGTTTAAGAAACAATCCATCGAATGAACGTCGTAATTGTTTACAAACGTTTTACAAAATCGTAACTTCCGTTCGGATAAAACAACAAACAAAAACTTCGCCATTTTTTTTTCTGTCATGGTCGCCGTTTTGTAACGCGTCTCGCGTATACCTCGGGTGGTTTTATAGTTTTATCGCGTTCATATGTGAAGACCTCCTGAAGAGGGCTTGTTGCTTGTGTTAGTTAGTCATCGTAAGTACTTAGGAAGTGGCAAGGGGTGACAGGTTTTTGTTTTTCTGCTCTTTGCGTGATTCGTGTGTCCCATTCACACGAGGGAGACGACGAGCAGACGCCAGCAAGGACGGACCGAACCTGGTCGCCACCCCACAGTGCCGCGAAACTCCAACATCGCACCGTGGCACCGTTGTCCAAGAGAGAAATCGACGTTCACTACCGCGATAATGAATCGTACGCCGCTGTTACGTACAGATCGAGACAAAACACCGTGATAGGCTTCGCGCGAAGCGCCACTAGCTTTACTAACCCAAAGCATGAGAGTGACACAGGCATGGTCCTGCTCGAGAAGGGTTCCGCGTAGAAGCGACGAAGTTCTGGGCTCGCGAAGGGGCGTTTGGAGATGCCTTCACGCACTAGCCACAAGAGAGGTCTTGCTCGGTGAAATCCTGATTGGACGTGCAAGAATTATCGCGGCGTGCTAGACGAGTTTTGACGGAAGCTTCTTGACGCGGACCCGGAGGAGTACCGGAACCTGCGTCGCGTCAGCCAGACAAAGTTTCTGCAGTTCCTTTCACACGTGGAACGAAGAAACGCCCGACAAAATGAACCAGCGAACGCACAAAACACAACGATGCGCCACTTTTGTTTTCATCGTCCAGAAAAAAAAAAAACAAGAAAACAATGTACTGTTGCCAGACTAAACGCTTTTCAAGTCAATCTCCCGCCAAAAATCCGCGAGTGAAAAAGGCGCTTGACTTTATCAGTTCGCGCGTCCGCCGCGGACGAGGCGCGGATCGCAGGAATCGGTAACGTGCCGGTCACGTGGTACACGGTCTGCGGACGAAAATCGCGATTCGGTCCGTCGTGTACGACGCTGTACGACACGGTGCGACCGGCAGACACAGGAAGTAGCAATGGCTCTCGTATGGGGCGCAGCCAAGCCAGCCAAGCAGCCAAGCCGATCCACTACGAAGAGGCGGGGAGTACCTCTCCTCCACGCGCCCGAAATGCCGAGAGAGAAAACAAGTGGAAAGGAGGTGACTACCGACTAAATTGCGTCTGGCGCAGTCAATATTGCTCTAAAAAAATATTTTTTTCGCGTAAAATTCGTTTTTCGACACGCGTGTCCCAACCAGACTGTTTTGAAAAAAACTTTTTTTTTCTTTTCAGGGGCCCTTTAAACTTACTCAAATGGTTCTAGACGGTAGCACGGAGACGAATGCGGACAAACTGAAGAGAGTTTTCACCGAAGATTCAGGCAGAACCTCTCTGCATTGAACTTGACTTCGAAACCTGAACGGAGAAGATTAGTACTTTTTGTGGCCGGTCAACCTGAGCAATGTAGACGTATATTGCTGCTGGCGTAGACAGGGGTATAATATAAATATTGGAGTGCCGTGGCAGCTTCTAACTTTGCGAAACGCGTCCCCCCCCCCCTTTTGAAAGCAGATAATTTCCCTCGTTAATCGTATGCAGCGGGCAGGTTTTCGTGAATCAAGTAATTGCGAAATCAGCCCAACTCCTTCCATGTGATCCAGAAGCTTTTTCGGCAAAAAGCAGCCAAGATGAATAGCCAACGCACCGAGCGGCGTGGGTGGCTTAAACTTGAAGTTAATGGAACACAACCAAACTAAAAAAAGCAGCTATCGAACCTTCCCATTATCTTGACTGCAACATTGGTGTTCCTCCAGTGAAACACCTCGTCTGCCGTCCTTAGTCCACTGTTCTATATCCTTATAAAGAAACCACTCATCAGTTACCAAGTAGTTGTCACTTTGAATGGGATTCGAGACAGACAAGCAATCAAAACGTTTTTTCGTGTTTCCTCCCCAACCAAGAAATTGAAAGCACGCGACCGTGTGTTGTTGAGTAAAAGGGCTTTCAAACACGTGATGGAAGGAAACAATCTACGGAAGGCTTCACCACACACATGAACACTCAGACAAACTTAAGAAATTTACGGACCTTCGTCAAATTAGATTGTTCGCCAACGCGCCGATAACACGTGTCCGCGAAAGCCACCAGTTACGCGGAGGGTCACAAAGCGACCCGGTCCGGCTGGTTCCCGGTTTTCCCGCTTGGTGGCGTTCGTTTTGCTGGAGTCGCGAATACAGCAGTTCCTTCCCGTTTTCACAGCTTAAATGCAATGCACGTGGTCACTGTTGTAACATTTACTAGATGAAGTATGGCCATGCAGCACGATATGCCAGGTTGTTTCGCTTAGTCCTGGTGGTGCTCACTCATTGACGAGTCCCAACCAAATGCCGACGCAGCACTTGAGTAAAAACTGCAGCCCACGCTAGCCTCCGGTAGGTGACATAGAAAATACATTACTACGACTTTGCTAGCTAGGAGGTGCAGAGGAACCGCTCCGTCACCGCGGACACGCGCTATGTTGGCATTTTCCAAGACCACACTTTTGAAACATTTGAATGCTGCTAACAATGCGGTCACAAATCAAACCACTTCGGTCAGGCGCGAACCAGTAAAAGATTAAGCGCTCGCAGCACCCCATGAACGCAGAAGGCTATCATTGCGTCGCATATGCTGGTCCCCTTCGGCGTGGCCTCTACTTTGGAGCGTCTTATATTAACTCCTTCTGTGCCACTGCAGCGTCTTCTATCTTGACAGCTCGCAGTGCGTATGCTTAGTATAATATATAAAAACAGTTGAAAGAGGCAAGCACACCAGGAATAAAAATGCATCAAAAAGTAAAATTTTGATTTCCGTAGTTTATTTTGAGTGCGCCAGTGAGGCTCCAAAAATACCAAGTGAACTTCAAGACAAGCACGATAAGATTGTGCAATAAAGTTCGTAGAGCATAGATGTCGAGATATTCAGCATGCGCGGATGAATTATCTATTTGCTAGTTGTAATCTGTGCGGTTAAGACATTGGCTTATGTTGGTGTAGTTGTGTGCATAATCTCCACAGTGTCTTCTGAATGCTTGTGTGCATGTCGTGGGAGGGCTTTTAAAGGCTCCTTCTGTTACGAGCAGGCTACAAGCTGGAAAAGAAATTAAATTTTAGGTGTAGAGCAAATGTGCATTTATACATACGTGGAATACTTTTATGTAATATGTGCCTTTGCGCGGTCGTGAGGAGCAGCTGTCAGTTTTAACAATTGGTATGAGCTTTGCATTATTGATTATGAGAGATGTCCTACCTTCGCTGATTAGATTATTTCAGAGAAGATGTGAATAATGAAAATTTAAATAAGTTTATTTACAACCGTCGTTCTTGTAATTTACAAAAGGAAGCTTTCCAGAGACCGACAAGGATTCTATCAAAAAGTGAAAAGATTTTTTGAAGTTTTGAAAATGACGCGGTTCGGCTTCTAGGAGGATTGAAGATACTTCCCGAGTTCAGATCAACGTTTTAATTTGTTGAATACCCTTTTACCACAAAACAAGAAACGTAATCTACTGCTATAGGTCGCAGCTCAATTTGTCTCATTCACTGCTAGCTCATGCGTGATGTTCATTCGTTTTTATTTTGTTTTAATTTGTCGTTTTTCATATGAAAGAAGACAATATTTTTTTAAGTCCACACAAAGAGGTAACTTGAGGTTTCATACCATTAATTCTCCTTAGACAATACATGATGAAAGGTTATAAAAGTAAGAATTGTGTAATATCAAGAATACAAGCAATTTAGAATAAATAATATACAAAATATTTAAATGCACGCTATAATTAAGCGTGCACAGTTCGAGCCCACTAACACTTTGCGCTCTGAGTACGAACGGGTGGCAAAAAAGGTACATTTTATGTCCATTCTTTGTGTGGCAGAACTTCGTTTTAATTATTTCTACAGCAATTCTACATTTTAAACCCCTGAAAAATTTACTAGATTTCTTATAATTTATCCGAGCAAGTAAATTACCACTTGCATTTTTTGTTTTATAAAAATTCTTTTGTTTTTCAATGTTTCAAATCCGCACTGCCGTCAAAAATATTAGAATGTCTCAGAAATCACCTATTAAACGACCAGTATGAAAGGTTCTCAAAATCGGTTTTCCTACGTAACAAACCGGATAACAATAGAGTATTATTTTTCAGCTGTATCGCGTTATAGTGCTATTTCGCGTAATAATGGATAAAGTATTAGATCCAGGGCACTACCACAAGGCTAATCCAAACTAAAAAAAGCAGGCATTGGTCGCACTGAACGTAACGTAGCATGACGTGCAAAGTTTTATTATATAAGTTCGTGCCTTATTTCTACATACGCCAAGTCAAAGTTTTGTGAGCGTCTTTATCAGATTGCTTTTATTGCAATCATAATGTATCACACTTCATGAAATAGAGAATGTTTGCTTGAGAACTAAACTGGGGCTGCCGTTTAAAAGTGCATAAATGATCAAATAATATAATTATCATAAGATACCACTTTAATAAAACAAAGATGTTTCAGAGAGATGTTACAGGAAGTCAAAAGTAAAATAAAAAGAGCAGTTCATTGTGAATCTGCAGTAGTCAAAGTGATAGCTGCGACACATTATCGCAACCTAATGTATGTTAATGTAGCGCTCACCTTACGTGAATATGGTACAACCATTGTCAATGGTTTCTTGGAGATTGACGCACTCATTGGTTTCGTGCACACAAAAACACTCCAATGAACGCGGCGTGAGATTCATGTGGGGTGATGCGACGCCACCGCAACTGGGGCCATCTAGTGGGCGCTGCTCGAGACATTTGAGCAGCATGACCTTTGAGATTTTTGGTGCACTGAGTTCTTGTCGGGAGAGACTGACATAAAAAATAGCTCACGGTTATTTCCGCCGCGCGGAGGCGCTAGAATACGGGCTGCATGAGCCAATGAGGATGATCATTGTAATCATCAGCATAAACATATGCTTGGACAGCTTGGTTGCCAGGGATCACTATGATCCGGATTTCCATGTCGGATTGAAATTTACAGTCCTTTTCGCGAAGTATACTCGTTGATTCTCACTGTAACACGCACTAATTTTTTCAAGGGAACGGTAGTTTCAAATCTGGAGTTCATCTTTTAAAACAAGAAAAAGTGTAGAATAAATGAACACCTGATAGTTTTCATGAAATGTATGCGTCCAATCACTTCGATAAAAAAATGAAGGCGAGTAAATTACGAGTCTCAAAAAAAGTTTCTCGCCCAAAAATACGTTGTTTCTTTTAGGTTGAGGAGGCGAAACGTTATGCTGTAACGTTTTATAGGCTCGGTTAGGTTAGGGTTAAGTTATATGCAGGTGGCGTCGCTAGGCAAACAGCGATTCTTCGGCCTCGTCTTTTGATCGAGACTTCATGTTACATCGTTTATTTTGTAATATACATCTGTTTCTTAATTTTTTTATTGTTTCCGTTTTTTCGTTTGTCTCTTTCTCTCGAGATTTCCTTGGACGTCGTCAGGGCATGACCTCCGGACGGCACGGCACTGTTCGCTTCAGCCATTTCGCTGTAGGCGAATTTTCTGCACAAGCCCTCCCGCTGTTTATTTATTTTATCTTTTATTTCAATACCCTTGGGGTCCAGACGTCAATACATAGTGGTGTGTGTAAGAAAAAACAAATAAACAAGAACTCACACACACACACACACAAATATAGTACAAAGACCATCAATACACTACTGATGGAAACTAAAACATAGTTCAGCCTAGTATGTTTTAGCAGAAGTGCCCTTAATCAATGCAAATCTAAATGACCAATTTATGTATATTTACTAATGATACGGGAAAGTGGTTTTAGTTAGAGGACGTTCTAGTAATGAAGGAGTCAAATTTGGCGCAGGTTTTGCTGTGATATATGCCTACTTAAAAGAGTTCATCGACGTGCCGCCAAATTAGAGATGAGTTGAGAAAAAACAAATTCTTCAGTTAGGCGTTAGGATGATAAATATTGTAAAAAAGACAGGCGTGATATTTTTAGGCGTAGTGAAAGCAGAGCGGTTTATATTGATGAGGCACTAGCCGTGCAAAAACCGTAACGGGTTATGAAAAGTACAGCACTATTTTGCAAGGATTCGATGTTATTCACATCGTTGTTTTAACCGGCATCCCAGATTGCTTCGACATACTCAGAGTTTTGAGCAGACTAGTGCTTTGCATAAAATTAGTCTTAAGAACATAGGGTTTGAAGATGATGTCTTTTTTTCAGATTTCCAAGTATATAATTATATTGGCGATGATTGTGTCGGTCTGAGCTTTCCGCGACCTGTTAGAGGTAATATACACGGTGTTTCACGAATAATGTACAAATACGATATTGCAAAACTAAACGTCTCAGCAAAAAAAAAAATTATTGTGTTGTTTTGGTTTTAGGCCAGGGATCTATTTAAGAAAACTATTAAAGTTCAGGGGTAATTAAACTTTTAATTATTTTTGCGTAAAAATATTTTTTTTTAAATTTTGAGTTTAAGGGCACGGTTTACATTAGAACGAGAGCTCGGCATCATCGAAAAACACTATATCAACAAGCTGCAGAGCAAGAGAAGGCACGCGCAGCGTCTGTCAGCTTTCTGGAAAACCGCACAAATTCGAAAAGTTTTTAAGTTTCGGTTTGCAATCGGAGCACATCTCGGCGCGTCCGTGGAGAAATAGTGCAACCAGCCTCTGCTGCCTTGCGCGAGGACAGCGCAGCAGAGGTTGGTTGCACTATTTCTCCACAGGGGCGAGGTGCCATTGGGCCCGAGAGGCGCTCCGATTGCAAACCGTAACTTAAAAAACCATCGAATTTTTTGCGGTTTTTCAGAAAGCCGTCGCTGCTGCGCGTGCCTTCTATCGTTACTATCGTTCTGCAATTTGTTGATTTAGTGTTTTTCGATGATGCTGAGTAATTTTCCAATTCAAACCATGCCCTTAAACACCACATTAAAAAAGTTAATTACGCAAAAATAATTAACAATCTAATTCTTCCGGAATATATTTATTTCCTAAATAGGCCTCTGGTCCAGGACCAAAACGACACAAGCCTTTTTGGTTGCGACGTGTAGTTTTCACAATCTCAAATTTGTCCACCGTTCGTGAAACACCCTGTATACATCAAGATATTTATATGACAACACAAACTGCAGAGGAATGTTACGTATTGAGTACGATGATGGTGACGTGTTTCCATGAGACGCCCTTATAGCTGTGCATTTGTTAGAATGAAGAGACATTTGCCGTACGTTACACTATTCGGATACCGCACAAAGGCTTCCTTAAATAAATGTGGTATCAGATTCGTTAGTGATTTCATAATAGATTGCATAGTCGTCTGCGAATAAACTAAAGGATGATGACGCACGTATTGGGATGTCTTTAATATAAATAAGAAATAAAGTGGGTCCTGGAAAGAACCCTCAGGGAAAACCAGAAGCAACAGGGCTGAGACAAGAATTAGATTCATTTGTAGTAACGAACTGCGGACGATCAGTCAGGAAGCATTAAATCCACAACAAAACATTGGGCTCTATTTTAAACGGACTGAGTTTAAATAATAGGAGTTTATTAAAACCTTTGTCGAACGCTTTGCAATACTTGGGAACATGCAGTCAACCCCAGGTCCATTGTCAAGAAAGAAAAATAGGTCATCAGTGAAAGTTAGATGTGAGTTTCGCAAGACAGTGATTGGCGAAAATCATGCGTGAATGTGAAAAGAAAGAATTAGCATAGAAAAAGTAATGTGATGGGTGTAAATCATGTGCTTTAAAAGTTTACAAGTCGTGCTGGTCAAGGAAATGGGTCGATAGCTAAGGGACTGTGTACGTCACCTGATTTGTGAAGTGGAACCACCTTCCCTTTTTCTTAAAATGTTGGTAAGACACTAAAGCTAAAAGATTGTTTAAAATCTTAGAAAGAAAAAATTGCGATGTAAGTTTTGGCAAGCTTTAGAAATTTAGAGGTAATACTCTCAACACCCTAAGAGGTAGTTATTTTCACATGAACAAAGCGTTTTATAATTAAGTCATAATCTAGTATAAGCTGGTCCATGGGGAAAAGGTCATGATCTGGATATGCTGAGGAACGTTAACTAACGTCTCTAGAGAACGCTATAGCAAATATGTAATTTAAAACAAAGACACTATTTTCTCTCCAAATATTGACACCATCAACTCCAGTTAGCCTAAGATCAGTTTTTTGTACACTTTTACCACACTCTAAAATTGCCTGTTATTACTACACAGACTGATAAAACTGATTATAAGGGCCTGGTTAATACAAGCGGCGTCTAACGATGACTAGGATAAAGTAAGCACAGCAGAGCCAGCGCACGAGGTGAGTGGCACTTATAACGCGTGTAGACTTGCTCTCGCTCACCAAACTTTGTAGCGTTAACCTATATAACGCTTGAACACACTTGACCTTCAAAATGCCGACGACCAAGAAATACAGAAAATAACTTTATTAAAGAACACAAATTAAGTGTTCACAATGTCCTTGACTTGGTATACCAAGAACGCTTGATATTCTAGTTGTTACAATGCAAGAAGACACTCCAGGAAGTGGAAGGGGGTTACGGAGAATGGGGTAAATATGTGCAACCGGCACTGTAGAACGCAATGTTCTACATTGGCATATAGAGAGGGACAGGCACTGCAGGACAGAACGAAACAACGTCGAGAGTGCTAGAGCCAAGCAGGAGTTTAGAAGGGTATTTGGATCTTTCTAAGGATGTCGGTTTACGTCACATCGAGGTTAGGGGGGGGAGGTAGGTGTTTTTGACTATTACGATCTGATTGTGTCTGATATTTGATTGAGCCTTTGTAGATAAAACCTCATCGCTGGTCGGAGGGCTCGGCAAGCGATCACAAGTGCCCGGATATGCATTTCACGGGCGAGTTCATGAACCAGTTCATTACCTGCAATCCCTGCATGACCTTGGACCCACCGAATGGTAACCGAGGATAGGTGAAGACTGTGTAGAGCCGGCACGATGTGCTGCTCGCAGATATGGGGGAGTTTGCGCTGCTGCAAGGTACGAATGACAGCCCGTGAATCCTTATAATATTGTATAATCTGATGTACGAGTCAGTTGGATAAAATCTTTGATAGCATGTACGATGGGAACTAATTTTAGGTCGTGATTACGGCCTGCTATAGGACCGCTGGCGTGAACTTAGGTGAGGGGTGGGGGGGAAAGGGGTACTGTTGTGTGTAGATTGCGTATGCCGAAGTTCTCGTGACTCATGTCTCGGAGACGGACGGTTCAGTATAAGTTATGATTTGTGTGCGAAACGTTGGATTGTGATGGCACAGCTTGCGACCTCCTGAGTCCGCCGTCTATGTGCGGGGACATTCAGCGCGGTACAAGTCCAAAGGACAGGTTTGAGGAAAAGGGCTGAATTGATATGCAAGGGAAGGTCATGGGGAGAAATTCGTGCCTGCTCCGAGATCCATCTATTCAGCAGTGTTCCCGAGAGGCATGCTATTTGTCGATCCCTATGTAGGTGCAGAAGAGTGATGACGGCAGGGGTTGACTCACCAACGTGCAGTGTAGGCAGCTGTTTCCGACGAAAGAATTTCGGGGGTGGCCAACTTGTAGCTGTTCCTAAATTAGTGATATTTTTTTAAACCTAGCTCCCAATTTAGCTACATCGGGAATTCTATCTCCAAATCCAGCTACTTTCGAAAATATTCACTCCATATTTATCTGCCCCTCCCCCCCCGCTCCCCATGGTCAATGACCATAGGGAAGGGGGCTGGGGGGGGGGCGACACTGTCAAAGGCAGCCTAGCGCGGCAAAATGCTAAGTCCGCTCTGAGAGGAAGAAATAATCTCTTACCGTAGAGTTTTTCTGATGAGAGTTTGGTGAGTTGCTGCGTGAGTGTGAGTATAGAATATGGTATAGAATGGAGAATCGCACTGAGGGCCAATGCTTGAACTTGTTCACACAGAAAAATTAAGGCACCGAAATAAACGAAGGACAAACATTCAAGTTCTTTCAGATCTTTCTGTGGACGTTTATGCACTCTCAGAAAAAGGGCATATTCTTACACCTGCTTGTCCTATATAGTGCACCCCCAAACTTCAGTTCGACGTACAGCGCGCTGACGTCGAACAGACGGTCTCAACGTTTACGAGGGGCTTGAGAACGGTGATATATACCTCATTAAACAGCTAAAGTATGTATCAAAGACTACGGAAGAAAAAAAAAACTGAGGTTTTGCAGCAGGGCCAAGAAAACCCCGATTAATTGTTTGTAGTCTCTAACACGTAAATTAGCTACTTTAATTTGTTGTACCGCTCGGCTATCATGCCACTCGTGAAGTTGGTACCGTCAGTTCGACGTCAGTGCGCTGTACAGTGTACTCTACTGTTAAATATAACGCCGAAGCGGTAGCCGGAGAGACTGCATGCGTCATCTACCGGCTTACTTTAACAGCTTATGCCGCTGTTTTCGGGAGTTACACCCCCAGCTCCAAAACAATCACCGATGCGTGACTATTATTTTGTTTTTGGTAGTTTAAAGAAGGTGCCTTTATCAAAGAAACTGCAAGATCACCGAGATATCGTAGCCCCGCCTGGTAAATGCGTATGTGTGACTAAACCGAGTGGCAGAAACTACAAAACAAACAAGTGCCAATTTAAAGCCTGGGTGATAAAGAAAGGAACGAGGAGGCCATGCGATAGTTGTATCGGGGAGTGGCGACAATCTCAAGAAGAGCCGCGTTATTCTCTGCCGGATCATTGATTTAATCGGTAGACAGCTCTGGCATCAGTTTCGGCCACCGCTCCTGAGTGTATTTTAACAGTTGAGCACACTGTACGGCGAAATGAAGTTTTGGGGTGTCGTATATGGGACAAGAGATTTAAGAATATACCCTTTTTTTCTGAGAGTGTGCTCCATCCATTTCAGTGCTTTATTCTTTCTTTGTGAACTTTATCCAACGCGCTATATTACATGTACATGAACTAGTTGGCTCACTTGTTTTTTATGAAGGCCCGCGTGCTTCTTGACCGCTTTCCGTATCAGGCAACTAACCGAGTGGAATGTGTTTATGGCTGAACTGACGTTTGCATGGTATGTGCTCTACTGTAACTACATGTCAAGAGTTTTACGTGAGAAGTCCCCTTAAAATAGGGTGTTGGGCTGTAGAGATATGTGATGGTTAGCAGTGTGATGATGCTGTGTATGTGCAAGACGAAGCAGTTCTGAATTGTCTGGGGCAGGCTGAAAGCCTGCTTGTGCGAAGTATTCAAAGATGAATTCCGGTCTCAGCTGCAGAGGTTGATTCCACTCCCAGGTGACTCCTGTGAGCACCAGAGGGCGAGGTCTTCCGCGTAGAAGATGGGTGACAGATAGTGATTTGTTAAATTAGACGGGTCAGCTGGGCCATGCCGAAATTAAATAGGTAGGGAAAGCAGCACCTCTTGTGGGGTGCTGCCTGTGACTATGATTGATGTGGACGTATAAACAGCTATACAAAAGCTGCCTGTGGGAGTTTTGAGGAAGTTGAGGATTTATGTGTAGAGGCTATGTCCACAGCTTGTTTCTCGCACTGAGCTGAGTAAGTGATCGTGGCCGAGATAATCGAATGGTTTACAAACGTCAATAGTGACAAGGGCATGCACTTGAACAGAGGGTGGTGTTGGAAGGTGTGCCGAAGAAGGAGACAAATGTCTTGAGTGGATACGTGAAAGCAAAATCTGATTTGCGTATGCAAAAAAAAAACAAAAAAAACAAGAAGGCTTTTAGGTAAGCGTTCTAGAACCATCAGCCCCATCATCTTTCCCACGCAAGAGGTAAGGAAAATTGGGCGAAGGTTTCTAATTGAGAGGGTGTGGTTTGCCCGGTTTAGGTTTAAAGGTGATAATAGGGAATTTTCATTCTTGCGGTGACGTGCCCTCCGACCAGTGTGTATTGATGTTACTCTACGATTTCTTTCTTCATACCTCTGTAGGTTACGAAAGGTTAGGTGGTAAAGATCGGCGTTCCATTCTGCAGAACAATAGAGGCTTGTTGTTGACTCGGGCTTCGATGTTTGTCTTTGGATGGTTTGCTGTGGTTGCCCGGACTGTTGGTGAAAAGGGGGGGGGGGGGCGCCTTTCGGATTGTGCGTATCATTGTGAACTGTGCTGTGTGCGTCAGCGCCGCCCGATGCCTATGCGAGTCTTGCATGGGGGACGATGACGCCGTGGCGTGACTTTGCGCAGGGTTCTGCGGAGAAGGAGGCGCAGCTTTAGTCTGCCTCGATGCTTTCTTTGTCCTTTTTTTGTTGAACTTGGTATGCTGGATAAAATGAGGGCTGTTCGCTACCATAATGGTACCACTAAGGTGTGCATAGATGGGGTTGCTGTTGCTCTAGAGGTTCTAATAGGCGTAGGTAGGGCTTAGCCAGAAAATCGGTGCCCCGGTGCAATTGAGGAACGGTGCCTCGTAGACTCTACAGCGTTCGCTTTCTATGGCTCTTAGCTGATGAGAGCGGCACCCGTATGCTGCTCATTGGAAGAGGACGATGGAGGGACTCTGGTACCTTCGAATGTTAGGATACCTGACTCGGTGGCCCCCGTCGTTTCTGTCGTCGATGGTGGCTACCATAGCTTTCTATAGGGAGGCCGGAGGCTATTAATTCGTCAAAAGAGAGGCTCGTTTCGACACGATGTCTAAATCCTTCGCATGAGTTAAGCGTTGCGGTAAATGGGATGTGATTGGGTGGGGCTGATTATTAATTCTGATGTCGCCGACTTAGGCGTTGTCGCTCCGTGATCCGTATCCGGATAGAGATTTTCAATGGTGGAGCCAAATCAAGCTTTAAGCCGATATCGACGACGAGCGCCCCTACACCTTCCTCACTTCGAGTGGGGAGAGCAAGCCAATTGGAAGCAGCAGCTGTAACACAAATGTATTGGAGAACAACAGCACTTTTTTGCCACCATATCTGTTTTCTTTTGAGGCCGTATGCACCCAGTAATTCTGCACGTTGTTGTCAAGTTCCACAGCTATTGTAGTGTCTCATTGCCATGGGATGTCACACATTTATACATAAATTCCTTTATTCCACAAAAGTTTATGGCGAGTTGAATTGATGTATAGGTTCAGTAACGTCCCACAATGTAACGAGTAAGGCTATGTCAACGCCGACGTCGCTATATGTGGGAATGGGCGCCTAATCAGGTGCGCTCTAAAAAAAGTCGGGATCAAAACTGCGCTTGCTGAACGGATGCCAGGCACTGAAATTTGGAGCTCACAAAACAAGGCTGAAGCGATTGGCGGGGCGCTACAAACCCCAGCAGATCACTCAACCACAAGAATATTTCCTCTAACGAAGCTGTCCACGTACTTTGGAATAGAAATGCGCGACTGAACACGGCCAACAAAGCCGATGAGACATGTCACGTCACATTTCCCGATACCCCTCTCCTCTCGCTTCGTCCAATCGAGCAGGTGAACCGATACGAAAAGGAGAGATGCAAGGCCGCATCTCCTCATTCACAGCCGTTCCAGGATAATCGTGCTCACCACATTCCTTGCTTGATCGCGCCTTTTTTTCCCCACATATACGGCCATCCGCTTGAGATAGACATGTATGCGAGTAATGTTTTGGAGTCTGTAGCGTCCCGTTCAATGTTTCTACAACCTAATATTGCAAAAAATCCAAATTGAGCTCACCATCCCATAGACCTTTTGTCATGAAAATGCATGTTTTTTACGCAGTCTTTCGTGAGCATGTATTAAAGAGGACAATTTGGACCAAAACAATATCGCTTCTTAAAGGATAAATTGCGAAGAAAAAATGTGTTTTTTAAACAGCCTAATTGGGACAAGCATGTCACAAAATAAAATGTTCCGCGAAAAAAATAATTTTTCTTAGCAATATTTACGCCAGAGGACGTACTTGAGTCGAAGTCAGAACCTCTCCACACGCTGGTTCCGCCTGACCCCCTGGGAGAAAAGTACACTCCCGCCCCTCACTCTGGAGTTGCTCTTAAGTCGACTTGACTGCGGAGTTGAACGACGCAGCGTCTCAACTTCCAGAAAGATCTGGCAACAACAATGTACGTTAAACATGGTGCCGGTATCGTTTTGATTTGACGCAAACCTCCTTGGTTTGACTAAACACGAGAAGTCGCGTGCGGTTTGCGAGCACATGTAGCGAAGACGTGACCGAGAAGTGCTCCCGATATTCCCGAAGACAAAACGTATCCTTCGCGATAATCATCGTGTGCTTTGAAAGGGAAGGAGTCACAGGGTCCACACGAGTGCGCAACCACAGTTCAACGTTCACGACAGCGCTGCGTTGACTGCGCGATCTCGTTCTGTTTGGTGCAACACGGCGATGAGACAAAGAACTGAAACGTTTGTGGTGTGTGGTGCGGTGTTTGGAACTAGACACCTTACATTAACACGGAGCAAATTCGTTGTTGTGGGGTTGAGGTTCAACGGGTTAAGTCCTTTCGTCGTCAGCTGATCCAGTCAAACTGGCCCGGGAGGACGCAGAGTTGCTGCTTTTAAAAGTAAGTCTTGCTTCGTTTCGTTTCAAAATGTTGAAGATTCCCGACGCACACCGTAAGTAAAAAGCTGCGGGCGTTTTCAAATAAAATTACGTCGTTTTAATTGAACAATGGACTCCTAAGTGTTGTTATAAATCTGCCGTTTTATGCTTCGCGTTGTTAATTGCTGGTGCACAACGACGTGTTGCGCTCATCGTGTGGTGTGAATAAATTTGGGCAAGACTTCTTACCTGCTCACAGATGCATGAACTCGAGATCATTTTTTACGTAATAAACATAGCTTTTGTTGTTGTTGTTGTTGTTTTCTTGGGGGGGGGGAGAGGGGAGAGGCGTTGCGCGTTTATTACGGTCCAATCACTGGAGAGTTCCCCCAGACTTGGGAGGGCGAGCAAGCCTTTCGAACTTTGTCTTTGCTCTCTGGCACCGTCCCCTAGCTCTCAAGTTTCAGTTTCATGGTGGACATACCAACCAGCAGCTCGGCGGGTACAAACTGTTCTAAAGCAGGTAAAAGACCGAAAGCCGGGACGGTGCGACCTGTGTTTCGCGCTTTCGCAAGGTGACTGGGGAAGCGCTTTTGCAAGATACGCGGAATATGCAACCGATTTTCTTATGCTCCGTCGTTTGCGTCTCTCCAGAAAAACGATGTTATCTATGCTGCGTAAGGCACTTACGTGAAGATTTTACGATAGCAGTACATATTCATTCAAACAACTTTTTTACGTGGAAGATGGTTCCGGAAGCCGAGAAAAAATCTGTCGGCATAACGCAGCATTCTCGGACGTTCGAAGGCTTCTGCGGAAAGCCATTCCGTAATAAACCTGGCTGTGCCAGGTTTTACGCGACAGCTGTGTCTGGTCGCGGACGTTCAGGGCACCCGGTGCGAATCTCGACGGCCTCCGGAGCGATATGACGAGAACGTAACTGGACAGGCTTATGACGCCGCGAACGCCTGATTGGCCTCGCAGACAAATGGCCTTCACCGCTTCGCTTGGGCAGCATATGGCTGCTGGAAGTTAGCTGCCTGCCGTCGGGATCACTCATCTGACATCTCCGAAAAGAAGGCATTTGCAAGCGCAAACAAACAAACAAAAACAAAAGTACGCGCCAGCATGCAAGGAGGAAAATGAAAGAACCGCGCTATGAAAGCCAAACCTCACGTTGATTCCTTACACACCAACAACTCCGACAGCCGGCTAAACACACTACTATCACTTCAAGAAGTCTCACTCAAGCAACCTGGGTCAGCACTCCAAACACCGATCACTTCGGCGAAACGACTAGTCGAGGTAGGGGGGAGACATAAGGCGGGGAGCAGACACCTTGGAGGCTATGAAGTAACGGATGAAGCTTTTTGTTTGTTATGGCATGAATCGAAATGGAAGTAGCCCGTCTTATAAACCTTTTGTAAGGAATAATAACACTACTCACCGCATGGGTTATTCCTTAAACGTAAAAATATGCCGATCAAAAAGAAACTGACTGCATATAATCAAAGGTTTAACAACCAAGATCTAAGCTGCCACAATCAAATATCTTAGCCAATGAAAAGTATTGCAGCCAATCGAAGTAGACTTAACGTCAAGGAACCCCAACTTTGTGGTGCGCAATTTGAAAATCGACGAAATAGCCGCAAACTAAAATCGGTCCCACGCAATGGCATACTTGCAATCTTTTTCTCACAGAAAATTTCTTTTTTGACATGCTTGTCCATATTAAACTGTTTAAAAAAAAAGTTTTTTTTTTGCAGTTATTTTTTAAACGAAGTTTTGTTAGTTTTCGGGAGACAGCCGCTCTTCAAATTAATAATAGAATGTGCAAGCTGGCGGTGTATACTGAAAAATTAATTGAGAAATTCAGAAAGTATTCGAGTTTGCTCGGCACTGCAGACGCAGAAAAGGTCCGTTCGGTTGCTTCGACCTCATATTCTCCGGGGGAGGGGGAGGGGGGGGGTGCAATTCAACATTACGCACCTCTTGATGGTGACCGCGCTGCGCTGGTCGAACCACCTATGCGGCTGGGGCGGGAGCATTCGGATATAAGGGCTACTTCGACTCACTTTTTACAGCGAAGCTGTATACCTCTACCAAACAAGGAAATTTCCGGGGTCGTTGTGCTGAAAGCAAAAACACCGCCGGTGAACAATTGAAGGCAAAACAGCATATCTCCTTGAAATCAGGCATTGCAGCATTGAGCCTAATATCCGTTTCAACAAAGAAACTACACAGCAAGCATCAAAACCATATCATGCATGATAGGGCGCGTGAACAATAGGAGCACCTCCCACGCGTTCCGTTAAAGATTGGACAGCTAGCCGCTCGAAAAAGGCGCTGACATCATTTGGAAGGCCGCGTGAAGTGCAAACTGCGCATAATGGATGATAACGTGTGCCTGCGAATAATGCGAAGCACGTAGTGACGACCCCAGCCTTTCATATATAAGAGAAGAACCCGGCCTGGCGACTCCGTTTCACCTTACTACGGACGCAGCGGATGCTACGAGCTATCTCGGCCAATCCCGCTCTGTGGACGTGGCTCCCGACACGCGTTCCGCGCGGCCCAGTGTCCACTCTCTAAGGCCACCGCGACACTCACATGGCCTCCTGATTGCCTCCGATGGCTCGTAACATCCGGGCAGCGCTTAAACGTATGATGAAACGGAGTATAGCAACTGATTTTCATTGTTGCTGCGACATCGCGATGAATACTGCCACGCATAACCAGGGATTCCCGAGGAGCAGCGTGAATACTAGGAGCGGGCAAAGGGAAAAGAAACGGCAATACGACCAGGGGGGCGTTCTTGCGAACGGCGGCGGCATTTCGTATAGTATAGTAGGCAACCGTTGCAGGGGACACCACACCTTCGCAGTGACCAACCACCCTTCACAGCGTGGAGATTGGAGCCCCAAACCGTTGCATTATTGCAGAGGTTACTCCTGCCTCCGCGGGTAAAAAATGTTTAATCCACCAAATTATGCTGCTCGAAGACACGGAATCATCTGTTGAAGCATAACCCTCCAAATATTTTAACCTGTTAGATGCCTCCTAATGACCAACTTAGACAGAAAAGGATAACTTCTACCGGTCGCCCGAGTCTTGGAGGGGTATATATATGTATATATATATATACAACGGGCATGGTGGCGGGGGGCCGAAGGCGTGGGTATAACTGAGAAGAAAAGCAAAACCCTTGATGAAAACAGCAACAACGGACGATTTATTCTTCGACGTTTCGGCCGGAGTCCGGCCTTCGTCAGGAAGCTTCCTGACGAAGGCCGGACTCCGGCCGAAATCGAATACGTATATATATATATATATATATATATATATATATATATATATATATATATATATATATATATATATATGTGTGCACATATGTGCATATATATATATATATACATGTATACATATATATATATGTATATGGGGCAATATATTGATTTCTGATGGGCTACAGTTAAGAATGGGATTGTCAAGCAAAATTTGACGAATGACGACGGAACAATCGAAGATAACTAGAATAGAGGGTGTGACTCATGACGTATTCAACAATCTCCAAAGTTATAACCGATGCCACATTCCACGTGCGCTCAAGTTGGTTTCTAGTACTTACCTTTATTAGGAAAAATGAGCGCCCGGATTTGTTGTTACCATACAGGATTCCTTTGTCTGAATACAAATTGGTGATCTCTCCTTGGTGGAATAACTTTTTCTGTTCAAAAATAAATATTATATTGCCGAGAATTAAAAGAAATAGACTAAGGTAAATTTCTAGAGAAAAGTACAGCACACAAAGTTGTACCGAAACATTAAAAAAGAATAACAAAGAATTGGAGAATCACAAAAGTTTCATTTTTACTCTTTATTTTATGTACATCATTTGGTTTATCTGCACAGAAATTCAAGACTGTTATAGAACCATACCAAATAGCCAAGTTACCCTGTATCTACATGACATAAAGTTGTCCGTCGATGAAAGCCCGCTAGAGGTAGGGGCGCGGTGAAAAGATATGAACGAGTATTCACAAGACGGAGTGAAGGCTCGATTGCACTACTGGGGAGGAGATGCAACCGAGTGCACCGCAAGTGGGTAAACGGCTGTGACCGTTGGGTCGGGCAAATACATATATACATGGCGATATCAGCCTGCCGTGCTATCTTGCGCAGAGGCTGCCAAGTCAATGCCTCCGAGATCTGGATTGGCAAGATAATGAGTACGACGCAAAGGTTAACTGCCTTTTTCTCTAGCCGCCTATCTCCCGCAAAAACAAAGTGAGAAAAATCATCGTCTGCTGCCTCTCGCAGGGTACCGCATCAGCAACGTCAGGATCAGGCGTTCGGCACAGCCGAACGTTGATCGCCGTCTGTTAGTCCAAGCAATGGCTGTTTTACATTTTCAGAATCGCTGTTGAAATCCAGCGTTTCCTTCGCGAACAAAGATTTGCTTCCGAGAAGGAGGGCAGAAATATCGGTAGGCTGCTTACCGCTTTCTTGCGACTAACAAATACTACGAAGAAAGGGTAAAAGCGCACAGGCGAGCTGGTGAATAACTTCCACAAACCTGGAGATACGGAAGAAAATGGAAGAGAATTAAGTCTCATACACAGCTTCTAGTTTATTTGAACAGAACTGCCTTTATATATACAGCACGACCCTCATCTCCAAAGCCAAAACATCTTCTCCACTGGTCACCGACATCTGAGATTCTGAATCAATGCATGTGCTACCTTCCTTCCTTTTCACACCAACCAAAACGGACCCCGACAACCTCAATTCAAATCCATGATAACAAGCATCTCAAATAATGGCCTGCTAACGCTGAAAATCCCTCTCCCCTTCCCCCCCCACACACACACACACAAGAAAACAATGACAATACGTTATCTTCTTCCTTTAACAATAAACTAAATCCGACCCCGACAACCTCCATTCAGACACGGGCCACTACACCCGATAACAGGCGTCTCAAACACAAACCCTGCAAACGATCAACCCCCCCCCCCCCCCCCCCTTCTCGAAAAACAACTAGACGCGCAACAACGGAAGCGGAACGCGCGGCCAAGATGTCGTCTGCTCCCGACCGAGGAGCAGCTGCAGGGCAAAAACTGCGTCGCACACCTAACGCTTTCCCTCTTAACGCGGTTCCACCCATCCTCTCCCCCATTCACGAGCTGTGTTTCGTTTGTTTTATTCAGCGCTTGGCAGACCTAGTCAGAAGCTACGTGAGCTTTAGGCCAGGGCTCGTATTCCTTAGGCAAGTGCACCCCCGATCTAGGCAGATGACGTACATAACCCAGTTCTTAGAGATATTGTATGGTAAACACCTATTTTCGTGGAGAAAAGCGGGAGAAAGCGTCGTACATTTAGATCTCTCGCCGTCCCGCGATTTAGCGTGTTTTGGTGCCATACTTTCACGGCTTCGTCTTCAAGTACGCTGTCAAGGTCAACATAAGCGACAACCGTAAATCTAATAGGCGCCACATACGCAGGGTTTCCGTTTCGTCTTTCTTTTTTCGTTCAGTGATGACTTTCAGAAGTCAGTGACGCAGCTTTTTCGTATCGTGCGAGACATGGAGAAGAAAAAATATAAAACGAAAGCCGCGAGGGTCGTGAAGAAAGTCGGAGGGACAACGATTTTTGTTATACTGTAAACAGCACGTTTTTTTTTATTTTTTCTCCTTGGTGGAGTCCTGTTAGTCATTGTTACGCGACCGCATCAACATCCGCAGGCCACGACGTTCTCAGTCAATAACCCCGACGCAACCGTAAGAAAATAACCAACCTTTCAGTGATCGTTTGCAGGATTGCACACAGATAGGCCCCGCCGGTTAGAATTCAATCAGCGGATTCAGCAGACAGCGACCTGAATTCAACGAGAAAAGAGGCGGCAAGTTCCTGAACCTCAGCAGCGTTTTCAACTAAGGAAAACTTGGAACGCCGAGATTTGCGCCGACCCGGCTTCGAAGTTCCGTGACTCACAACTGCGCAGAAGGTCTACACGACTCGGACACCGTTAACGGGCCGGACCTGTTCCTGATCGACAGACCTGGTGGGCTTGCCATTGGGACTTGTCAAACCTTCAAAGGAAAGATCATTGAGCCGGACTGGTGACCCCCATGGACCTCCGCAGGCGAACGGCGCAGGCCGGTTACCTCCTTGGATCGGGATGGAGCTAATAATAACGATGCCGACGAGCGAGGTGCACCGTCATCTCAGAGTAGACCAGCGGCGACCGTGGGGACGTTGCAGGGACCGGGATAGCCGATCGAGTAGCTCACTGATTGAAAGAAAGATTGAGCTCGTAAGAGAAAAGAACGGCTAGTGCGTCTAGGAGCTTGAACTAGAGCGGGTTCGTGCGGAAAACAGACCCAGAACCAGTGGAAAGTGGCAGATCCCAACCTGAGGTATAAGCTGCTGGCTTTTCCAGAGTCGTCAAGGCCGTGTTGACACAAATGCTTGTCAGTTCAAACTGCTCGTACCAAGCCGGTTCGACGGCGTCGAAAATGTCTTTGCGACATATGACATGCCTAAGCGCCTGAGGGGCTCGCTCGTGCGACCTAATTCTTACTGGGATGGATGCAGGCGCTGGTGGAACAGGTTGCCCGTCGTATGGTTGGTGATTGCGCGGTGTTTAAGGGGCGAGTTCTTTTGGAACCTGCACTGTCGCCGGGCTGATCACAGAAGCTTCTTCAAAGCTACTGGAATGGAGAAAGAATCCTGGACTCGCGATGGGTCGAGAGCTGTTTTGAGTATTATGCTCAGTCGCCTGATCGACTCTCGAGGACTCTGGCGTTATCACGGTATCTGACCGTAATAGAGATCTCGCCCGTCGACATGCAGACCTATGTACCAGTCGAGACCGGAAATGGTTTAAACCAGCAGATGGCTGCACTAGCGACCGTTTGACGAGGGTGTTGACAAAGCGAGGATCACCCGTCAGCCTCTAAGAGCCGCGAATACAACACAACAAAGGCCATTTTGAGGAGAAACACGGAGAACCCAAGGCAGGCACAAACTGACGGTTCAGGTAAAGCGCTTCAGCAAAGAAAAATGGACACAACAAGTGACTGTCCACGGAAGACGGCAAAATGGAGGAAAAAGAAATAACTCCGTTGTGGGTAACATCTCAGCGGATTTGACACTGATCTCGGCAGAGTATGACCCAGGACGTAAATGTCAATCAGAACGGTACGCGCGCTGAGTTGCGGAGGGTGGAGGTAAAATGCGACCCGAAGACGGTGGAGGCAGTTATTGATTCCGGAGCGGAGATTCTGGCGCAGTACGTGATGGGATGGCGCTCTTGCAGATGCTAGATGGCCGTCCGGAAGGGGAGACACTGACTGGGGCCGTTCAGTGGACGGTGTGAGCGCCGTTCACGCAAGGACGCCGACGATCTCCTTCACACAGGCTACGTTGAGTACATCCATCGAGAGGTTGCCGCTCTTGTGCGCAATCACTGAAGGGGTTGGCTAACGGCATTGACATGTTTTTGACGCCCGATGACTGCTGACAGCCTACAGATTGAAAGCTTGCGGGAGGGTTCCGACCTACGAACCGATTGTTTGTGAAGCCAGACGCACGCACTGACGAAGGTGGTGGAGATCGCAGACGACGGCCGTGACACTCAGCGTCGGTTTTTACAAGAACGACCTGCCCGAAGACAAGCCGAGCGTGGTGGCCTTCGTGGACATGGGCCACTAGGCGCTCCAGGTGGTGCAAGTAGCCTTCATCAAGGACCGGCTCCAGGTCCTGGTCGCCGCCTTCGATGGAGTTCTGGGCGCTGCTTCGACATGGTGCTGGTGCGCTACTTTGTCCAGGAGTTCAAGGAGGGCTACAAGCTGGACGCGGCCACCAGTCCCAGGCATGCCCTCACGCGCCTCGTCACCGAGTGCGAGAGGCTCAAGAAGAGGAGGCGCCGACCACGCACGGCTTAAGCCGCTCAACACCGGGCGCTGCAAGAACGACCTGGACGCTGCGGGCAAGACGAAACGGGAGACGTTCCAGACCATGTCCGCCGAGCTACGAGCGTTCGCTCGCCGCGCACCAAGGCATGGGCGCTGACGGTGGCCGGCTGCGGCCGACGGACGTAGCAGTCGGTGGAGCGGGTGCGCGGCGGCGCCCTGGCGCCAGCGGTCGAAGCGAGCTGGTCTGCAAGGTGTTCCGAAGGGAGCCCTCGACGACGAGGAACCAGGACGAGGCGGTGGCCCGGGCTGCGCCTTGCAGTGAGCCACGCTGTCACCCATCGCCGAGATGCGAGCACCAGGCCGAACGGCGGCCGGCCAGCCCTACTCCATCGGGCTGTGCTACGCCTCGGGCAAGGGAGAGGACAGCCAAGGGCAGAGGTCTCCCCGCGCTGGCACCAGCTGCCCTTCAGCAAGATGTTCACACTCTGCCGGAGCGAGCCCTTCGATGCCCGAGGCCAGGTACCCACAGGCGTCGGCGGTGTCTCCGCTCCGGACCCGCAGCTGGACCGCGTCATGGTGAACAAGGTTGTCACCACGGCCGAAGGACGAGGCGATCCAAGGTCGAGGTGAAGCTGCGTCTCAACCTGCGCGGCATGGTCTACGGTGGTGTCCTGTCTGGCTGTGCACCGCCAGACCACGGTCGGCCTGGAGGCAGGTGCTGGGTGGGCAAACGATGGCGACTCTTAGCGGCGGCGGGAGCTGCGCGGTGGCGAAGAGGCACCCCGACCGAGGGAGGAGACCCCGACAAGGTGGCCGAGGGGGCGAGCCCAGTCGAGAAGGAGGAGCGCCCAGCCCAAAAGATGAAGGCAAGCCAAGGACACGGAGCCCCCGGTGAAGCCGGGTCCGAGACCGCAGCTGAGCGCCTTCGAAATGAACCAGCTTGTGGAGAGCGAAGGTCGAAATGGTTCACAGGGACCGCGTAGAGGAAGGAGCGGCTGATTTGCCGATGCTAATGGTTTTAGATGCGGAGCATCTCTTGCTCGGGTCTATGTCCCGCGGCGTCGTGAGTCCGCACCCACACTACGCATGCGCAACTCTCCTCCTTCCCTCTCTCCAACAGCTGCGCGTTACTCTCTCCGCCTCTCTCTCTACCAGCTGCGTGACCTTCGCGTGCATTCGCTTCTACTCGCACCGCGCGCGCATGCGCAACTCTCCTCCTCGAGTCTCCTCTCCAAGTGTGAATATAAGCAGCGGGGCGCGCTGCGCGCGTTCCCGGAGAGTGAAAGGAGGATAGTTTTGGGCGCGCGGGTCGCAGCGCCACGCAAGGGCTTCCGGTGGGGTGGGCTTTCTCCGCAACTCTGCGACTGTCGTCTGCTAGCGTTTCTCGGCCGCTCGCGTCCGCCGCAGCCCAAACTACCGGCCAACAAGAAATCAGTCAAGATGGGAATAAATTAATTGATCCGCGATGCTCCGCATGCACCCTGTTGTTCCCCTCGGGAAGATGGTGTAATTTTTGGTCCATCTGCACACGCAGAACCAAAAGTTTTGGCGTTTTTTTTTTCTTTAATGGACTCTATATTTAAGCTGGTGAGTTTTTTTTTTTCCTTTTCTGTATTATTGAACGAGCAGTTGCGTGCTTTGCGGAAAGTAGCATGCCCTCGAGAGAGCATATGTTCCGCATACGCCTCGCTGATTTTTGCGCACGTTTTTAGTCCATATAATGCGTAAGCCTTAAGGCATTCTGGTAGTAACGGGGTGTTTAGACCTCGGCGGGCAGATTCAAAATCACTTTACCAGAGCGACAGCGACCAGTGTGCGACGGGCGGAGCATTTTGTTTTTGCTTTTTGTTTTGTGTGATAATTGTATTAATTACATTGAGACCCCAAAATTATGACGCTCTTCGCTGGGAGAGTGTGAAGGTCAACGTCAACGACAGCCGTCGATCGACAACAGTGCGCGGGCGGGTAGTCGGTTCCGTCTTTCTTTTCGTTCAGTGATAACTGCAAAAGTGAGTGACGCAGCTGTGGCTCGTGCAGAGGCATGGAGAAGAAAAAGAAAGAAAGGCGAAAGGCGCGAAGGGCCGTGAAGAACGTCGGAGGGGCAAACGATTTAATCTGTACCGTAAATAGACGTTTATTTTTATTTTTATCACCTTGATAGGAGTCCTGTCGGTCGTTTTTATGACCACCAACATCCGCAGGCCATCGACATTCTCAGTCATTGGGTCCCTCACGCAATCCTATGAAAAGAACCAACCTTCAGCAACGCCAGGTTCTGGAGCAATACCTGATTTTGCTCAATAAATCGAAAGGCAATGAACGGCCTGCATAACCAGATTTCACCGGGCAGAGTTGCCGTCACCGATCTTTATCAGAAGTTCCGCACCTGGCCCGTCGTACGGCAAGCGTACTTGCAATGCCGAGGACGTCAGTAGAGAAGGCTACATTCTACTCCGTTTTACCGCCGTCGTTGTCAGGTGACGCCGCTTTGAAACAGCGAGCGTGAACTCGAGATCGATCCTCACGACGAAGAGGGCTAACGCGTTTTTTGAGTCTGCTTTACTGTCATGCTGAACGCTTCAACTCTGTTTAAGGTCAAAAAGGCGACGGCCGGTTTCACCTGAGCAGTTTGCCATCCGGTCGATTCATCCCCTCGGACATTCCTCCTTGTTTACGTCCAGGGCGTGGAAGAAACTGAGCGCAAAACCTATTTTCTAGACGTGAACGAAAATCCGTCCCTTCATCAGAAAAACCAGGCTCGGTTAATGGTGGCATCGCCTGTAGTTGAATTCGGCGGTGTTTTCTTTCAGTAAACGTGTTCTGCAACCTTCGCGTACTAAATTAAAAAAAGGGAGGCGCCAGTGCAGCCTAAATCAGAGGATCTCCGGACCCTCGTTGAAGCGAGGGAACTTGCCAAATCCTGCAGCATAGAAACTTTGAATTTCTTAAAGAAGGAGTGAATGTAATCCATACGAGCGATGTGCTCACTGTTGAAGTTCTCAGTATTTTAATTTTTTTGCTTTCCCGCTGGGGCGATAACGCAACAGCGGCGCTACTACCGCACATATCCGCGCTGCAGGTGTAGGATTTGCGTAGCTGGGGAAAGCTACTGGATTGTGCTGCGATTTTGAAAAATCGCAGAGGCATAGCTCTCTTCCGGCAGTGTAAGGCACTCACGAGATTGAGTATCGGCAAAATTAGAGGACATCCGCTGAACTGGCTTTTTTACGGAATTACAGTTCAAGGTAACACGCCGTGCTTTTCTCGGCTTGGCGATTGCGTCATTATGCTGCTGACACGTGCAAGTGAATCTGAGAATCCAAAAAGCGTTTCGCTCGCAAGAGAAGCTGGCGTAAAACATGCCCGCAACAACCAGAGCGGAAGCTGCGGTTGTGGTTTGCCAAACTCTCATTTTTATGGCTTCTGGCACCTTGACTTGGACTCGATCGGCTAAGTCGAGTCTGTGGCTGTCAGCCGTATTCAATTGCTAACTTAGGGAGCTACCAGACAGGTCACGAGAGAGGAAAGATGAAAGCTGTAGTAATAAAAATTAAAAAAATTAAACTAAACATTGCCACTTAAAAAAAAAAGATTATTAACAAGAGTTTGCAAAGACTTCACATTTCACCGCGGTTTGCGACCCGAAAGAGCTGCCATGCGCGCTGTTGGGTTATCTCTCGTGACAATATATTTCTCCTGCGGTTTTCAAACGCCTCATTGAAAATCAAAAATCGCGTGCTCGGGAAAAACAGGTAGCGGAGGGTGGTTCGGATGGCGGACAGCGTGGCGAAGGCGTGCCAGCACATTTCTTCACCTCCTGCCCGATCAGCATAAGGAGGTGAACGAACAGGCGGACCGGTGAAATTCGGAAAACGTCCAGCGACGCGTTACGTATTTACGTTAAAACTTCATTCACAGTTTATTGGCTTTCTACAAACGCAGAAAACGCCATACGACAGAATTGGTCCCTGGAGATGATGGGTCGGATCTCTTCAAGGAAGGAATCTTATATGTTTTATACGTTTCTTGGAGTGTACTCAGTTTATATGTAGAGCGAGAGAGTGTGGACAGAAAAAAGATATAGAGCCATTTTTCATTCATCATGACAGTAGGTCTGAGTTACTACTTCAAACAAAGCAGCAGTTGATAGATTGTTACACTTTGGAATGTTTATGTAAATCAATTATGCGTTATAAAGTTATGCACTCCTTTTTGGATTCATTGTCACTAGTCATCTGGGGTGTTTATTGTGGTTGTTTTTGTTCACAGATCGCTCTCTTTCCATTAGCCGAATTCGTTTAAAAATTGCTATGCTAAGGTAACTTGGGCGATGCAGGAACGGCAGTTAGGATTTCCTTACACTCCTCAGAGGAACACGCGCGGGGCTCCAATCCTTTAAAAAAGGTTCCTATACCAATAGTACTGGAATGACTATAGGCACTAAAAGATCCGCTTGGGTCAAAACAAAATAAGGGTGTGGTACGATAATATAACTTCACAAAACAGGTGGTATTAGAACAGTACAAATTAGAGGTTCTTTATGTGTTGTTTGATAACATATCATTTCTGCCAGCGATTATTGGTACATATCAAAAGCACGAAACCACTATAAGGCCATGGAATAAAGTAATCCAACATTGTCGCGTCAATGAGTAAAATTGCCTTGCCTGAAGCTAAGGTGGTACTCGCATTTCATATATTGCGGAACACTTTGAGTGCAAAACGTTCGTTGTCCTGTCAGTCGCGAACCTGACAGACAGAACTTAGTCGGTCAAATCAACGGTTTTGGAGCTGAGTTTACAGTCAGAGAGGTGATATACTCCCAATGCATAAAATTCGACTTTTGGTCCTGAATAATCTGTTAACGAAAATTGTCACCAATTAATGAATAAGTCAGATAATCGGTAGTCTCAAGCAATTCTGATACGACCCAGCACCGCTAACATAATTGAGATGACGCAATCAAACGTTGCCTTTTGTAACAGCTACCGCCATATATCCCATTTTTCACCTCCTGACATGACCTCAAATTGCCTGCACACTTCCCACGCACATAAATTTCTAAGCGTGTTGAATGAAGGATCAACTATTTTTCAGTGATAGAACCTCAAAGCGGCTGTAAATGGAAAGCCGGTACGGTAACCTGAATATAGCTTGCGCAATAGATTGTGAATCATGGTCGTTTCCTGCAATTTATAGTACCCATCAATATAATAATAAAAAAGTAATACATCACTGAAGAATTCAAGAGAAACAAGAGTTAAATAGAATGCAATAAATTCACAAAACAAGTTTGTAACCGCAATGTCTTTCGTTGTTCCCCGTAATAACAAGAGCGACATGTTATTTGTTTAACATGTCGTTATTGTATTGCAAAATTTGTTAAGAAGCAAACAATGCGGTGAGCGCAAATATTGCCAACAGACGAAAAAAACTATGAACTTTTCTTATTTTCCCAACGCGCGTAGGATTAAAACACCTAAAGCCTGCCATGCCTTTAATCCCACCCGGCCTAGTGTCCATTAGGATTGTATAGTTCTTGACACCTCTTACATACAAGGATCCGGCTGAAAAACAACCATTGAACCGAACATTGCTTTTGATACATGAACACATTATTTTAATAATAAATATATACTTATCCCCCCGGTAGTGTACACATATTAAATATATTTGTGTGTGTTAAACGTAATGTTTTATTGTGGAAAGTTGAATTGCACAGTCCAGTAGAAATATTAAAAGCAGACTGAAGAATGTACGTCCCCAGGTAGATTCATCATGACCCAAAATATTTAGAATAGCGACAAAACATTTGCTCTGATGCGTACGCCTGAAAGGTAAATAATTGTTTAATGTTAGCAAGCACAGAGGAGAAAATCAGCATTGTTGAGTTTTTTTTTTTTTTTTCCTTACGTTTGCGTTTTGTACGAGGGCTCGTTCTTGGGTTTTAGTTTGAGATATGTTTTGAGATATAAATCGGTCTATATTTATCCCGAAAATCGGCTTTTATGTCTCTTGCGCGAACCAGGTAATCTGTCGCGAAAGACGCACACGCATCATCTCTCAATTTTAGCTCTAAAGTTTATGCGCCTCGCTTGTGCTCATCGAGATTTTATATAAATACTCCACAATTAAATCCTGTGAAAGACTTAATAATGACATTTCTTACTAATTACCCGCTTCATAGTCTTAGTTGTTTGAAAGACGACGCCTACGTGTTTTGGAAATCTGAGCCGTCTTGACAACTATACTGTTATCTTATTGAATGGACTCAGCAAAATTGAAGATTCCTATATGCACGCCGTAGAAAGCAAATTGTGTGGGCATCTTGCCTTTAAAGGGGGCCATAAAATTAATTGGGTTTTGATAAATGAATTTAGATTAATTTTTTATACAGGTATTGTTGAAAGAGATATGCATGTAAAGTCAAAACCCTGCTTTTCAAAATATTTGGAATATAGGACAACTTCGTAATCTTCTTCGAAAGCTATTGCCGACTGCGGATACACTGGCGAAGATAAAGCACGTCACCCGGCACCAAAACACGTAACGCGGCACCCGGCTTCAACATAGCTCGAGTTCATCTTAGCTGACAGCGCAGTGGAGCTACGGCATGACATACGAATCTGCCCCCTCCTCTAATACCTGACCTGATTCTGAAAGGCATGGGTATACGTGAGGGAATGTGATTATCTTGCAAAAGATAGAGGGTGTGACTGACCCAAGGAGGCCGCCTAGCTTCCAAGGAGCACCCGTCTGGGCCAGTGGGCAAAGAGAACTCTTGTCCGACTTTTCGAGCGACAGGCCAATCTTCTAGAGGAAGTGGTTCTCAAATGGGGGTCGGGCGCGGAGCTCTTTAGGGCCTGCGAAGGCACTCTAGAAGCTCCCTTAGTCCCCACTTCATCTGATCAAGTTCAATTACCAACCAGCAGTTTTCTTTTCGCAAGATTGGACAGAAAACATTCCAATTCTCGTTCATGTTCTCCCAAAGAAGGTGAATAGAGAAGTCTCACTTCACCTCGTCTGATATATTCAGTGATTAAACAACTGCAATTAATTTATACCTCCTCGCTTCCCCTCATCTCGAGCAGAGATCATCTCCAGTCGAACTCACAAGGGCTCCGCATGAAGCATCAGAAGTGAACGAAAACCACTGTTCTCAGGGGAGAATGGAGACGTCCGGCCTTCACACAATCGAGGGTCCGATTAGAGAGGAACTTTCTTTTCCGCCTCTTCAACTGTGTGGTAATGCTGCACGATTTGCGAGTTTAGGGAGGAAAGCAAAGAAAGGAAGAAGTTTAAGACTCGTTGTTATAGTCAGCTTTATGTTGCTTTTTGATTTTAAGCCACATCATTGACCTGCCGTTAAGCACCAAATGACAGACCCCACATTACAAATATGTGAGTGCAATAAATTCCCATAAGAGTGTAGGTATTGAATGCCACCATGCACCGAAATTATGGGTAGCACCTATACCAAGACAACAAATTTTAGGCGAGTAATCAGCACGTGGGCAGCATGAGTCTATTTTGCTCAGCGTCAGAAGCAGTCAAAAGCAACGTGCCGTCGTCATGAAAAAAAAAAAAAAAAAGAAAAGTCTACTATTCTTGAACCTTCTGAGTCAAGCAATAACCAGCCAATTGGTATAAGATTTTCAGCACGATGCTGTAGCCCGATTCAATGCGTTCGCCATTTTGGATCCGTCAGGCATCGCCTCCAAGGGGACTACCCGTGGCGGCTGCACTTGCGATCTCGCCCACATATAAAATCCGGATGCCGCTTCCGAAGCACAATGGTATAGAAGGCTACCTTCGATTGGCATCAGGTTTTTCTAGAGCGACGAGTGAATGCTTAGAGCCAGCGTTCGCGTCCTATTGTTTAGAGCTGCATTTCGTGCGCAGAGACTTCTCGGTCGGAAAACCATGAGATTTTACTGTGCTAAAAATTTTCAGCGTTGATATTCCACCCTACCGAGCACAACACCAACTCCCCCCCCTTTCATCGCATGCCACAAATAGCCTAAACCACAAACAATCCTACAAAAACCACAGACGCCTCACTATCACCACAACGCCAAACACTAGGGAGAATGGGGCGTCTTCTGCTCTCGCAGGCATTTCTACGTCACAGGCAGCGCCCCTGCACGTCGTTGCCAAGGGCAGAGTGGCAGGCAGCGATGTCGAGACATGTATGGCGATTCAAAATTCATCGAAAGAAAATTGACGCTCATGACAGAGACTTAGTACGATATATTCAGGGGTGGATTTTAGCGCATGGATGAACACTGTAACGAAAATTGGTGTCCATCAAAATTTCCCTAGTAGCGCTTCAAAATAACCCTGAAATGAAGAAACAAAATTTAATGCAATAGATGGGACACGCATTTCAGATAAACAAAATCCGCGAAAAGCCAAAACATTTGCAGTAAATTGCCACTGGAGAAAAGATAAAATTGGAGTAGAACGTAGCCATTCTCCGGGAACCCTGATCACAAAGGAAAAGTAGCTGGCCTTCTGTCTTAACTGTTTCTCTCGACTCTCGCTTCGCAAACCGAAGCACGAGCTTAAGACAACTGCTTGCAACGTGTATAAATAGCAGAACGATCAAAACTCTTTTCCTAAGTCTGATATCACCTCGCCGCGTCCAAGGGTAGCGCGCAGATGCTTAGGCGGATCACGGTGCAAATGATGAGCGCTGGCATTGGTGCTTCCGATAGAGAAACGAGAGACATAAAAAGCGGAGAAGTGAAGCTGTTGGTTTATCCTCGACGAGTTGTAGTGGCTCGACGGTTTTTACATTTTTTTTTTTTGCAATGGTTGACGCTGGTTTTTGCCTGTAAGAAATGCTAGAAAAAGCAACAAGCATTACAACTTTGCAAGTCATATTTTCTTGTTTCGTTGGACTTGTAATGGGTCGCCAGTACAATGCGCTCATTTTAACCACCGATATCCATGTCTTAGCCCAGAGGTTCCTAAGCGGCCTAAATGCATGAGCTATTTTCTTCTATATTTTCGTGTGCGCTCTACTGACGCGGTGGATGAGTGGCAGCAGACAATACGCTTTTTGCTTTGTCCTGTTACCAGATAAAGTACAGTAATGGTTTCGTCTTATTTTGTGTGCCAATGACGTTTGCACAGCTGATAGAATGCTTTTCTACACTCTGCGTTGCGCAACCCGGCAGCGAATAATGCACCTAGGCTCGCTCTTTGAGGGCCTAATCATATACCACGTGTCTAAAATCTAACCTCTCATCATGTCTCAGTAGCTGGCACACTTTTAGCCGTGTCCATTAGCCTTGTCTCAAGATGAAGAACAAAAACTTTTAGTGCACATCGCCTGCTTGCGGCCTCTTTAGCTCGAATGTTTCATCTATAGAAACTACGAGTCTTTAATGCACAAATATTCCAACCACATAACGACCATGGCGACGAGAAAAAACCTGAATGGTCTTGCGGCTATGACAAGCGCTGGAACTAGAAATACAACGGCTCGGACAGAGTTCTACGTACTGGAAGGAGAGCCTAAAGTCCTTGCTCGAGGTTGACTGCGTTAACCTGAGCCTCCAAGCAAGCAGAGGCGTGCTCTTCCGGATTGCAGGTGGAAAAGAAACCCACTTCAAAGCTCTGTCATGTAGTCTCACCCAAGCGCGATCCGAGCTTCCCTATGACAACGTCCGTGCAACGTCTATTACGCCGGGTTTGACTACGGTCCATCCAGAACAGCTCGGAAGATCACCATGTGACAAACGCGAGCCGGGGATCCTCCACCGAATCCTTCCCAGGACACGTCGATGCACACTGCCAGCCCTTACAGAAAGTACAATCTTCGGCACAGTCACATGTGCTGGCTGTCGACAGGTGGCGATCTGGGCATCGCTACGGCAAGCATCAACGCCACAGATAACTATCCCCAATTCTTCCACACTGGAAGTTATGCTGCGCGACACCGCTCAAACGTGGCTTTCGAGGCGTTCACCCACAGCACGGCGATTACACCCGAAAAAGCCGTCACTTCCCAAAAAAACGCTTGATCCGGCTAAGGTGATGGAATCGAATACAATGGGGATGTGAATCAGAATAACAACGCAGCAACTCAAAAATGAAATCCGATGCCGACGTCGTAACCTTTCCGGGCAAGCAATCGCGGAACTGAGTTATCGACAAAGCAAAGCAATTAAAAACGAGCTCAAGATGGATCCGACAGAGTGCAGCAACAATAACCGCTCGCCCAACCAGACGAGTATGACATTATGTAAAGAGATGGAGCTCATTCTGGAGAAAAGCGCAACTCAAAGAAGAAGCAAGGACAAAGTTAGAGAGGTCCCATCAGGTGCATGTGAGTCAAGTGCAGATCCTTACTAAGAACTCTGCAACTAAAACGGATGATGGATCACCAAGTCGATCACATTCCAAATTACTCTCACCATCGAGGGTAAAACCTTGCAGTAACGAAAGTCAACTCGGGAGCCGCAATCACACTCGCCAGTGAAATAACGCTTTCGCAGACTGTTGCCTAAGGAAGCTGTGGACACTGCAGCCCAAGAGAAGCAGCTGCACACCCTGTCAGGGCATAGATTGAAGGTCTCGGCAAACTACAGGTGAACAACTTTAGAACTGCCGCAAAAACACAGGTGGTCAAACACACGTTGTTCGTGTCGTACAGGGACAACGAGAAAGTCTCGTCGATAAAGACTGGTTTGCATCTTTGGACATTTATCTCATCAGAGTTATCACTGTGACCTCCACCTCACTGTATAACGTCTTGATGTTTCGAGATAATTTCACCAAACAGCTGAACGGCCCTAAAGCGTCACCCTTCCTATTCCAAACACCGCCGAACGCACCGCACCGAAGTTCCTCAAAGTACCGTCCTGTTATATCCGCTCCTGCGAAATTCTGGAAGAACTGGATCGTTTGTGAGGCTAGGAATAATAAAACGTGTCCGTGCTTCTAAGTAGACAACTCCTGTAGTGGTGAAGGAAAGATAATGTATCGTTATGACTCGGCGGTGATTACCGAAGCACAGTCAACACATCCGTAGGTGCTTTAACTTACCTAGTACACACCGTACCAGACTTGCACACCGCAATCAGTAAAGGCGAGCACTTTTTTTTTCAAAATGAACCTATCACAAGCTTAAAATCCCTGCGACTCAACGAAGCTATACGTCAAAGAAATAATGCAAACAGCAACACCAAGCGCCTGTACAGCGTTATTTAAATAATTTAAATATACCATCTCACGTAAGAAACATAAGCGGGAGGAAGTGTCTGCTAAAAATATAGTTATCTAAATTTTCTCTGTACACTATGGGCCCTTCACGTGACACCATCTTTCACACAAAATGGTCATCATGCAAACTGGTTATTTGTAGAATATTTGGTTACCTCGGTAGCGTTGGGAAAGTCACCGTCGCATATGAGTTCTTCCGCTCGGATCTGACCTAAGAGCTGTATTCCGAGGAAAAGGGCAGCAATCATTGCGGTTCTCCAGAATCTCGAATGGCAGTTTCCGCCTCAGAAAATCAGATATACACGATACACACACACACACACACACACATATATATATATATATATATATATATATATAAAAAAAACTTGAAAACGTGTTAAGATTAGTAACAATGCACGGAGCTCAGTGCTATGAAGCAAGCGCACAACTGGCCCTGACCCTTAATGGAAAAAAAAATCAACGTTTCTTTCCAAATTCTTTTCTGGACATTCACATTTTATTTTTGCAGATATGATGAAATAACTTGCATGAACCCGTTTTGTTAACTCCTACCACAACGAGCGTGCCCTCTACGTCACAGCTTCCGTCAAGGACGAAGATAAAACTGTGCAAATCTTAAATGCTCGAGCGTCACGTGAGAGGGTGCTACACTTCCATTTTCCATCGGTTTGCTCTTGACAACGCCGAGTTTAGGGATTGCGCTGCGAATTGCCGACTTCGGCGGGGAAAGTGTGCTACGCCCTGATCATGCCTAGCAAGAGTACTGCAAAAAAACAATAATATTTCCTGCATTAGACACCATCCCTTGCACGACCGACTGGCCGTTGACCCTGTCGCCATACGTTTAATATGGCATGTAGACTTTTTTTAAGTTTCTATACGTTCGATGTTATTTAAGTGTACAGTCAGCAAGCGTCACTATATGCTAAGCTATAACGTAACCACACCCGGAGCGGTCCAAATCCCGCATAGGAGCGCCTCAGGTGAAATAATCCTTTGGGAGCCAGATTTGATCGGGCCGCTATCAATCTCTACCTGTGGTTCTCTGGTGATATTGATAAGACGCGCATCTCACTCGTTAACCTGTTTATCAATCTTCTTGGCGATTGGGACTGGTCTAACACGTTCTTTGTTGATTTAGGTTAAATTATCTTGTCTTTATGGCACCTCATAAAACATCCGTCGAATGAAAGCATTCATGGCGGCTGATTGGACGTGGCGTGAGCAGCTCTAGTGTAATCAGTCAATAAGACACTTATTTGACTCGTTCGACATTTTACGATCGAGCATTATTTTGATTAGACCGTCTCACTAACATACAAATAGTGGGAGAGAAGTACCGCAGTATTTGTTGCGCTTGTCCTCAGTGCTCCTTCCATTACCGGTCAATGCGAGCTTGTGTACGGCAGCGAGATCAAATTGAGACTTGCAAATGAAGCGCTAGTCAGTAATGGCTTCAAACGGAAAAGAGGAGATCATCACAATTTCATCCCGCGTCCTATCTCACTTCGACGCGGCGCTCGGTTTGTAGCCGATGTACAACTTTTTTATTTACGGTCTGTAGGCAGACGACGTACGGTGGTTTGTTTCTTTATTTACCCTCTGCGAATGGCGCGTCCTAGCAGAAATACCGTGTCCTTCGCTCGAGTTAGCAGACAAACATGAACGCTATCTTCGTTCGCCCCGCGAGAGGCAAATTAGAACTCGCTCTCGCATACGTGGTGAACAAAATTGGACCCCTGGGTGCTTTGTGCGCGATTTTGACAGCTTCGGCTACCCTTCCATTGGGCCGGCTCACAGTGCCGCGGGTTGTGCGTCTATCATAACATAGCGCTAATATATTATGTACTATACTCTAAGACGTGTCACGCCAAAATATAATAATCTTAAGGAAAAAAAAATCTTCATTTTTCAGATGCCAAAAAACGATTTGACGGCCTTCTGTTAAGTACACCAACTCGTACAAATGGAACCTTTAACTACGACCCTACTACTCTTAATAAAGTACGTATCCCAAAACACATATGCGTATACCCAGACGCCTTATGAGGTGACCGATAGTTCATCGAAGTAAGACCGATATTTAGAAATGGGTGTAGCGATATCAGTCTGAGGTGCACAGTAAACGTTTTTACAGCCTTAAAGGTGTAACGATACACAATACACCTTTTTGACACCTTACTTTCAATCTGAAGGGTATTGAAAGGGTGTCCGACATGACTAAAGACAGCCTGTTTACACCTATAGATTATGAAAGGGTGTGTGAAGGTGTTTTAGGAGGGTGCAAGAAACGATTTAAGTACTGGATAGTACACCCCATGACGCTGCTGTGGGTGTAAGGGTGTTTGGAGTTGGTTGTTGAAAACAATAAAGAGCAGCCTGACATTAATGCCGTCTGCGACCAACGCTTGAGTCCGATGAAGCCAAAAAGACAGAGTATTGTCATCGCGCTCGTCGTCTTTGTGCAGCTTGCTTTTACCGGCTAGAGGTTCTCAAACACGCGCGCCGCGATCGCGTGCGGTCCGCACTTCGCATGGACGCGGCCCGCCGGCAATTGGCTACCAGTCCCGGTTCCCCCTATCTCGAGCGCTCGAAATGGCAAGTGCCATCGGCATCTCATCTTGCCGATTCATTTTCGCTCAAAAAGTGGCACCACTCTTATAACGTTTCCACATAACTTTAACTTATCTGTGTCCATTTTGCCCTTCGTTTCGCTTTATCTTTTGCTTCCCAACTTTTTGTAATGTGCAAAACGTCCGCTACTAAGCTTCAAGCTCGAGCTCTTTGTTGAAGGATGCATCTTAGCTGCAGCGAACTCTCGATCAGCAGAAGCCACTGCCGAAGATACAGCTACGAGCTCAGGATTCTCGCCCTAAAAACAATATCACGATTAAAAGATAAGTATGGGTGTTTATTTATTTATTTCAGCACCTCAAGGCATTCAGGCATTACAGAGGGAATGGGACAAGACAAATATGGAATACAAACAATACACAAACACTAGAAGCCAAGAACTAAAATGTTAAAACAAATGTATAAACAAGTTTAGAAATTGTAGAACAAGGCAAACAAACAAAGGAAAATATTCACATAAGTAAGCAGTCACTGCACTTTTAATCAAGTCAAAGGAGGCAATGTTTACCAATTGTGAGAAGATGGCGGTTCCACTTCGAAGATGTTCTGGGAATAAAAGCGTTATAATAGGCTAAGGTAATGCGATGAGGAATTCCGACTTTAAATTGATGATTTACGCGCGGTGAGATGAAGACAGGACTTAACATTAGTTTGTTTTTAGTTAAGTATTGGAATGGTAAATTTTATAAAAAAGACGCAATATAGTTTTCGGCGTAATGAAAGAGCAGGAAGTGATATATTATTTTTTATACTTGATACACTAGATTTGCGATGAGCAGTGAATATAAAACGGGTAGCGTGATTCTGTAGGGCCTCAAGATCAGCCAAAAGAGTTGAGAGACCCGGATTACTGATTGCTGCGGCGTAGCCTAGTTTGGAACGGACAAGGGTTTTATACATGAGTTGTTTTAGGGACAGTGGGGCTAACCTAAAGTTTCTCTTTCGGTAACCAAGCACGAAGTTAGTGTTGGCGATAATGTTGATCCGTGCACCTTTTCCATGACATGTTAGAAGTGATATGAACCCCAAGGTACTTGCACATGATACAGTTTCAAGAGGAATTTCAAAAATGGAGGAAATGAAAGATGTAATTCAATGGGAGATTTTCATCGCTTTACATTTGTTAGTAATAAGATACATTTGCCTCAAATCACATCAATCAGCCTCAGCTTGTTAGTCATTTTGTGAAAGGATGATGTCAGTACTATTAGTGACTTCGATAAATTACACAATCATCAGCGAAGAGGCTAACATATTATGATACTACACAATGGTAAGTTATTTACGTAAATAAAAAAAAACTGCCCCAAGACAGACCCTTGCGGTACACCATAAGTATCAGGTTTAATGGAAGAATTTACATTGTTAGCATGAACGAACTGAGAACGATTAGTTAAAAAAACATGTAATCCAACACAGCACGTTAGTATCGAGATTAATTCGATCGAGTTCAAGGAGTAAGCGTGTACGAGGAACTTTGTGGAAAGCTTTGCGGAAATCTAAAAACAAAAAACACAGTCGATCTGGGATTCACGGTCAAGTATGGAAAGCACATCATTAGTGATGTCAGTAGCTGAGTCTAAAAGGAAAGGAATTTACGAAAGTCATCGTTGGTATTGGGAAAAAGAATTTAGAGACTAAGTAGTTAACCAAATAAGTAAATATGATGTGCTCTAAAAGTTTACAAGGCATGCTGATTAAGGAAATGGGGCGATAGTTAAGAGAGCCCTGTTTAGTTACCAATGTTCAAAGAGAGAATCACCTTCCTATTTTACACTCAGTCAGGCAATACACAAAAGCAAGCGATCGCCTGTAAATCTTGAAAAGGTAAATTGAAATATAATTTTTAGTTTTCTTAAGGAGTGTGAAGTAATGTTGTCAATTCCAAAAGACGGAGATGTTTTTAAGTTATCAATCAACTTTACGATCCCGTCATAGTCAATTAAAAGAGGATCCATAGGTAAAAGTTTTAATTAAGATACACATGGTGGCGGCAGTCATCATCTATACAAAATGCTTTACAAAAGAGTCACTTAAAATAGAGGCACAACGGTCATTTGGAATAACAACACCGCTATTAGTGAGGGAGATATCGTTCATTTTGTGTCCATTCATAACACGTACGCCAAAATTATTTATGACTGTTAAGTAACATGTAGGTTAAGGCCACATTAAAAAGTAAGTTTGGCGTCATTGATGCCTAGTTTATGAGCATCCCCAGCTGCGTAATAGACTTCACAACGTGCATCACTACAAGCTAGCTTTGCACAATGAAACGAGACTAGTTTATTTTTAAATATTGACCACTTTCTTTCAGTCGAACATTCAGAGAAACCACGAAAGAATTCGTCAAGGAAGCCAGCTAATTCGTTATTATTTATAGCACCAAAATTTGCCTTCTTATAGTAATAGAAATGTTTTGTTGATTTACTAGAATCAAAAATTGGTTTAAGTAACAAGAAATATAGATTGGAGTGATCGGTAAGTACCCGGTAAGTAGGATATGGAAGAGACAAGGTTAGAGTCAGGCGAGAGAATGAGATCCAGTACAGTTGCCGAAGACACAGTGACCCGTGTAGGTTCAGCAACAATATCTGTTACTAAAAAGTCCAGGCGAAGATTGAGAAAATTCAGAGTAAATTTCAGAATTTTAAGCGGTAGATGGAAATGCTTCAGACCAGTCGATCAGGGGCAAATCGAAATCGCCAAGTAAAAACTAAGGTGGAAAGGGAAACGTGCATGTAATTGTGCATAACCCATCATGCAGGGCAGAACAAAATGTCGTGGACGCAATAGGCGGGCGATAACAGGCGCGCAAAAATAACATTTCTATGAACATACATTAAACGCATGAAAACCAGTTCAAGTTGGGTGTTAGTGCTTGCTTAGTAACATTCTAAATTTACATTCACTGCGATTAGGACCCCACTCCCATGCTTCTCAGTTTGGTCACAACGATAAAACCTATATTTCAGAACACAATAAAAAATTTCATTATCGCGAATAACACTTGAAAGCCAAGTTTGCGTAAGAACAACAACGTTACCGGACGCCGCGTCAATGACGGAGGACAGTCATCGCGGTTGCGAACAATACTTCTTATGTTTGTAAACAAAACTGGAAATGTCTTTCAAAAGATTGGAAAATAAGTGGTTTCTTAATCGCGACGTCCTTTAACTTCAAAGTGGCACATTTACTGACTCACTGTCCGATTCGTTTGGGCTGCTCTCACAGATTTGGTTTGTCTCGCTTATTCACCAAAAAGTTATCTGTCAACGCGAAGTTTTGTAGAGGCCTCCTGGGCTCGGCGTACTTCAAAAACACCTTTCTGGCGAATTAGCACATTCTTTGGACTGCCAAAACAGTTTCTTTGTGTTAAAAAAAAATTACAATAATGGGTAGCTTTTTGTCAGGATGGAGTCTCCCGATTTGATTTGCCCTTTCAATCGTATCAGGGGTAATCTGTTTGCGCAGATATATAAATATACTGTGACCACTGTTATCTCGCGTGATTTTTCTTTTATTCTAGCTTATATTTACCTTCCCTGGTCGTGACTTTACCTGCCGCTCCTAAAGTATCAAGGGACAGTTAATTGGACTCCTGTTGAAAGCGCCTGCGGTCAGTTTCGGCGAGCAGAAATTAGACTTTTGTACTCGAAGCGACACAGATTTCACTGCCATTAGTCAGGGATGCTAAGTACCTCCTTGTCTCCATGGAACTAGTCACGTGACATAAAAATCGCTGTTGACCGCAAAACGCGGCCGCGGCCGCGAGATGAGCAAACCTGCCAAGGCTAGCGGTTGTACTGCACTGGCTAAATTTATCATCTACAGCTGGGAGACTCGTCTCCTGTTGAGGCACACAAAGTTTTAGGTTGTATAAACATACACACACCCCAATTTGTTAAGGCTTTTTCACTGATGGCGCCAGTGACATAAGCAATCAGAGGTGGTCCTAACACAGTCGTTCATTGTCAAACACAAATCTGTGAACCAGTACAGTCTTACACCCTTGCACACTTTTTCAAGGGCGTAATGCTGGCTTGAACACCCATTACAAGGGGGTGTTCTGTCAAAACACCCTTACCTAGGGGTGTTAGGGTGTGGGTTATAGACACAACAAACCACTCCTAAGGCTGTAAATTAATTTACAGTGTGGTGGCGTCGCAACCGAGAGTCTTGTGGTTTTGCGTCGCGTCGGAAAAAAACACTAATTTAAAGCTCTCTCTGCTTAGCGTGCGCTAACGTTCCCTAATGGCTTAAGTTATTCTAAAACTCCCAGGAGTTGAAGAATAACCGGAACCGAACCGGAATATTGACCTGTTCAACTCCGTGCTTTTAAACCAGTGAGATCTTCTGGTGTTTCGTAGAACACTAATAAAGAATTGGACTGAATAGGGTAAGAAATCGCAAGAATTGTACAGCATACAAGAAAGTTTGCGTTTAAAGGCTGGTTCCATAATACAGTGCTACACTCTCTTGTGCTGACGCCGTATCCCAACAGCACTTTGTCCACTGTTTTTTTTTTTTTTGTTCTTGCCGCAATGATTGGGATTTGCTGCAGATATACGGGTGTCGCTTCTGGCAGCGCACATAGCGGTGCTACATGTTTTGCAAGTACTCCTAGCAGAAAGCAAGAGAGCTTCTTCTTTCACCACGCACGAAATATACGTTTTTCAGGCCATATCAAGCAAACAATACGCTGACCATGTATCTGTAATGGGTGGCTTTACTTTTTGGCGTCTTTTGCGAACCTTTTAAGCTTGATCAAGCGAACACTTTCTCCGATTGGTCACAAAGCGCTTCGTGGCAACTTGGTGTCACACCAAGTGCCACGAAGCGCTTTGTGCGGTCACACTTCGGAATAGTAGAAGTCGAAGTAGAATAATGCACACAAGACAAACCCTGACAACGAATACGAAGTAGACAGATGTACACAAGACAAGCACTGTTGGTAATGTTCTTTTGCACTGCACAAACAGCGCGAAAGCTGACCGACGCGCGAACGCCCGGCTTTTGTGAAGTGGCAACACCTCAGCTGCGATCGTGCCAACTACCAGTGACATAATGCCTACCATAACTTCTTATAATTTGGCACGCCACTTGAAAACCATTGGGAGGAAAAGCTAGACGTGGCGAAGTGTTGTGTGCAAATCTACGAAGAATTTAACCTTCCTATGATCCACTGGGTCACAAGTCATAACTTGCCCCATTGTTGAATACACTCTGTTTATGCATTGTTGGTTTGTATTCCTAATCAAGCGAAATTAGAATCAAGTAAATTAAGTAAATTAATAAAAAATAGTGACTTATTTTTCTCTCATTTGCTTATCAATAATCAGAACAAGCGAACGAGGTAACTCTTATGATGAACAAAACATTTCGTTTATTTACTATTACCTTTTCTTTCGAAACAAATATTTTACGTAAAACCTTCTTCACAATATAGACACTATGCCTGCCAAATTAAGCTCTCCAAATGAATGTTAAGAACATTGTGACGAACACGGCGACAACGCTGAAGCATCGACGTGCCCGATCATCGTACGACAGGCTCCGCGCGTACGTCCTGGCCGCCATAAAATGTTCTTTATCTTATTCACATGAGTGCTCCTGTTCATTCCTGCCACCAACCGAACATTTGCGTGAAATTACATGTAAAAGGAAGGTGTTGACGGATAATGCCGATGTTTTCTTGAAAAGTCACTGAATCCTCTGTTTCAATAATCGCCTTGTGCGCTCTGCCATCTTTGATTACTTGGGCTGTGTAACGCGTATTGAGAGCGCCTCGAAGCTCTCCTCCGCGGAATATCGGGCGCCGCGCATGACCCTACTGTTCAGTGACTCCGCATTTGTTGACTGGCTGATAAGCGCTGGACAGCTGTACCGCACATGCTAAGAACGAAGTAGGAAGAAAACCTTTGTCCGAGACGTTTACGGGCGGTCTTTCCTCCCACATATAACTGACCTTTCTGGAAAGAATCATCGAAGTAAAAAAAATGTTTACTCGGGTTTTGCGAAGCAGCTATTAGAAACTATCTGCAGCTTGCAGTTTCACAGAAAAACAAGCATCAAAGGCGGAAGCGACGAATGAATGAAATGTCGAAAGAATTCAACCGAACAATGCGCTTTTTATACAATCCTCAGCAACATTTTACGAAGTTCCACGTTAAAACTACATCCTCCGCCTTTTGTTTTTTGTGAAAAGGTTAAAGTTGGATTAGTTTTGCTTCAAACACTATGAACCAAATTACGAAAATCTTAAGTCTTACGTTACAAAATCAACTGGTGCGCTATTTGCTCGCGCCTGTTTGTTTAAACAGGCACGTTTTCTTGTCTGTTTTTTAATAAATAGAGTTCAAAGGGCGAGGGACTTGTGGAAGCAGAAGTGCTGTTATTGTTTGTAATACAAAACAAAGAGGACCAGAAGACAAAACTCAAGACATATTTCCCGTTCAAGAACCGAAATAATTTGAACATTTCCGTGCCTTCGGCGGAATCCTCCGGCAGCTTCAGACGCCTTTCTGCGACCAACACGGCTAATTGCCTGGCTACGTTGTTCAGTCGCAACGAGCAAACCGGTCAATTGAGCAAAGTGTAGGGTTATGTTCTAAGCTTAAGGGACACTAACAACAACCAAGCTTTTTTTAATTTTTTGCAAGGCGATTTATTATGGTGTCGGAAGACTACCCAATTAATATTTTGCTACAGAGTCACGTATATTTTTAATAAAGCCAAAAAACGCAACTGCTCGATACCGAAACCGAAACCCGCGCATGGAGGTCGGAGAAGTGCAGAGGAGAGAGTGAGTGGCGGAAGTCACGTGGCTACACCCGACCGTGCGCTTCTCTCTCCCCTCCTTTCTTCTCTTTTTTTTTCCTGCGCGCAGCAGACGACACGTGTGGCGGGGAACCGTTTGCCGTGCGATTCCTTTGCAGTTATGTTTGTTCCGCTCGCTGTTCTGCAGTTCAAGATGAGTTGTTTTGTACATTGAAGAGTTGGAGATGAGTAGTGAGTGCCCGTGGTGAATTTCCGTGATCGGCTCCGAAAAGAATACCCCCAAGATGTTGCGTGAAGAGCTGCCTCACATGTCCTGCGTCCGAAAAAAGTGACATTGTGCGGCAGAGTCTGCACAAGTTTCCGAAAGATCAACAGGATCGGGACCAATGGCTGGCTGCAATTCCTGTAGAACAGTTACGGGCACCTCGGAAAGCGGACGCTACCCGATTTATATGCTCCTTGCATTTTGTGGAAAGTGATTACATTGAGTTCGCAGGTGTCAAAAGAAAATCCCATACCATTTAGTTCAGCGACGTTTCGTCCACAACATTTGTTTTTTCAGTGATAATTGTAAAAAAGAAATGTAAATATACGCAAAATGTTTGAAAAAAAAAGAAAATACGGCGGAAGCAGGATCGAATCTGCGTTCGCCGCGTGTGAAGCGGACATCTTTCCACTGAGCTACTGGGGAAACTCTTTCGTTAGTTATAATGCAGCCGGTCACCTGTAGGTCGGAAGGTTTGCTGCCGATTTTCCCTCAGCAAAAGCACTTCCGGGTCGAAGTCGGGCAGCACCGCGCATTGGCCACATTCGCACCTAGTAAAGAAATCGTACGCGTGCATATTCAACTCGAAGTACGCCCTTCGTGCTTGACGTTTGAGCGAGCGATGTCTTCAGCCACGAGAAGGGGGCGACGGCTCGGCGACGTCGTGCAAATCGGCTTGGTGGTCGGGCGTGTGACGTTTAAAATTTACCATTTTCAAAGGAAGACAGAATTCGCCGGTACCGCGAACGACAGTTCTGAAGTAGAGGTTCCACGCCCGTCGTCCGCTGCCATCGCCGTCCCCGCGAGTCCGACGATACGCGAAACGACGCCATGTTGAGAATTACGCAGTGAACGTCACAGAATGCTTCCGGTTCTCTGTGCAACTTTTGTTTTTCAATCAACCTATTTGCAGCTTTTTAGAAGCCACAAAAATGGGTTTCATATTTTTTTCTATTTTTAATATTGAGTGTGTGCCTTCAATCACCGACGACTTTGACTAAATTTGGTGGTTGTGTCTAAACCTTAGAAAACGGCCCGTGACCACGGAAAGAAAGTGAGCGCGACTCAAACCGGCCAGTTCTCGATCGGCGGTTTTCGGGCGGAAAGAAACCAAATTTCGAGCCGCGAATTCTGTTCTGGGTAGTTGGTCTCATACGTGCGTACAACCTAAAAACCTCGGTGAGCACAAATACACTGTCAGTGTCCCTTTAAGATTAGTGGCGAGATGTTTTGATGGCGCCATCCTATGGTTCCCTCTCGTGACGTCATTACCTCGCGAACAACAAGTTCGATGGTGTTTGTAATGAACATGGTGGAAGCGTTATATCACTGCACTCAGAAACCAGCGCTGCCAACACCACCAAAATTGAAGCTCTTCCATTCCTCTTGTTTCCAGTGAAGAGAAATCCTTTGCTGACGTAATAGTCACCATTTGGCCAATCGTGGATGGCCGAACACAGCGGCGCTTTCGATCGCGCACATCGCCAATAGAGACACGATATATGTCCGACTCCTGGATTGCTCAAAACGGTTCTATTGTTTTTCTTTTCTTCTGGCGGCTGCGCTAATCGCGTGCCGCGGGGCCGCCGGTCCCAGTCGCCTTTTTATTTCACCGTAGAAACGGCCCGGACAATCGGTGCACGAGTCTGCTTCAAAGTACATTGCCTATGACGCTCCAGATATAGACGCTTTCAGGCAGCTGTGCATGGGTGCCGCCATAACCGACCTTCAGTTTTGTTTTCTCTTATTCCTTTCTGCTTCCAGCTCACCATTGCCACAGCAGGACAGGGTATTGCCACTTTAAGTGCTACTGTGTCCTCCTTCCCAGCATAGACCTCTGTGGAGGCTCTGTTGCAGATTGGAAAAATTAGATGCTCACAAGGAAACGACGAGAAGAAAGAAAGAAGTTTGGAGTCCGAGCGGAATGAGGCGAACGAAAAACAAAGCCGATCAGACACTTCTGTTAAATGATGTATATTCAATTGATTTATTAGTGTAAATGCAGCTTGTGCTT
>JAZHYW010006184.1:0-31723 GCA_037355805.1 Ixodes ricinus | reverse complement strand
CCCTATTGAAGCCGGTTTTCGGCCGAAGTTGCCTCGACACTCGCCGAGAAGCAACGTGTTGTTTCGGCGACTCGTTTGTGTAATTCAATTTTTCAGTCATTTTATTGGGTCCCGGGCCACTGTGTACACCCAAAAAAGGAATGTACTGTGGTATTTACACCTTGACGAGAAGGAGGCACGTAGCCGGGATTTTGTTTTTAGGGGGCGGGGGGGGGGGGCGCCCGTGACAAAGTGCTTTATGAGGGGGAGGGGGGGAGAGGCGGCCCCAGCAAAATGGCAGATTTCGGGGGGGGGGGGGGCGGGCCTTATGCCCCCCCCCCTGGCTACGTGTCTGACGAGAAGGGGTATTGTAGTTTTACACTTTATAAAAAGGTCTAGTGCATTATCACACGTTTTAAGAAACGTGTTTAAAAAATCGCACATTTTTAAAGGTGAGAGGTTTACATTTCTTTATAAAGTCTATTGCTACACTTCTTAGGGGGTTAGTTATTGAACACCCCACTTACATGTATAAAGGTGTGAAAATGTTTAATTTGTATATACCTCTAACGGAATAAAATCTCTTTCATGTGATTACATCGCGTGCCGATGAAACGATCTGTCGATGACACGTCGTTCGATGAACTGATTTGACCGGAAATGAGTGACGACTGCCAGTAAAATTTCGGGGAAATAATTCTGCCGGCTGCCGGGAGACTCGAACCTACCGAAAAATTATCCCGGTTCTTGTTTGTTTTCCAACATTCTGAATTGTATACCAAGTTTATTAGTACCTCTTCGGATATTGCAGAAAACAAAAAACGATGGCAGCCGCTGACAGCTTGGCTCACAGTCATGTAGGGAGACTGACAGGTGCTCGTCAGTCGCCACCATGCCTTGAAAGCGACCGGTTTCGAAGAACCGGAGCGCGCAAAGAACTTGTGGTAACGGTAATGGTAGACGCGATTGTCCGCCGCCTCGAAGTCCGGGCGCCGAACGAAGCTCGTCGCAGAGTCAACGCACAACGGCTTTCGATAGCCGGTACTGTCGCCGAAAGTCGTCGTCGGGGAGTTGAAAGGCGTCCCCGGTTGTCTCAGTAGCGACACCGACGGTGGCGGAAGATAAGCTCGGCCGCAGCGTACGGCACCGCCATGTTGACAAAGTTTAACTTCGCCTCGATCCGAAGCGAAGATCTCGAGCTCAAACCACGGCTCTCGCAAAGTTCGGAAACGTCACTGACATCAGCGACAACTTCGACAAACGAGGTTTCTTTTTTACACAAACTTCGGAGGGATTTTGAGGCGTCAGTAGGTCGCCTAGGGACAATCTGTAAAGCATTATTTTAGCTTGGCGTAGGGATGTAGGGACAAATGGGCGCTACGTCATCGGCGAAGCCGTTCAATCAGCGGGCTCCTCGCGCCCCTCACGCGCCGCACGCGCGCCACGATGAACTTTGCTACATTCTGCCTTTCTCAAAGAAATGAGCGTTCGAATGATTGACACCTCGCTCGGCGCGACGTCAGCGTCGCGAGAGTCCAATCAGCACGTTCCGCAAACTTCGGGCACAAAGTTGTGCTTGACGAGTTTAGCGACCCTGGGCTTTTGAAGCAGGTGATGCGTCTACAGGTCTAGAGCACAAGCAAAACTGATGAATAAGCTTCAGAACTATGGCCATCACCTTTCTGGTTACAGAAACAATCACATAAGTTAAACTAGACCAACAATGGCTTGCAACCAAGATGAGGGATATTTTGGGTGTTAAAGGTTGTGCCCTTTCGAGGGGAGGGGACGGAGAGGGGACGGAAGGCGGGGGGTAACAGAAACCCTTGAGGCACGAGTGTCAAGAACCCCCTTCATTCACATGCGTTTGCGACTTAATGTAAACTGACTCAAATTTTCGCGAATCGGGCCAAAGCTGAAAAATTGAAATTATTCGCGTGTTCTAATTTTCTCGAATCGAGTGTAGTTTCCGTAGCATTCACATATTGCCCGAATTGTTCGCGGGATGTATTTTTAGCGAAAATGAGGTCCTCGCGAAAATTTAGTCGTTTACAGTATTTGAAAACACACAAGGCAAATATTATCGTAAAGAGCCCTTCAGCAAAATAGCACAATGAATATTTTTATTTATTGCTTACGTAGTACTGGTATCTGCAGACGGGGATGAGTCGTCTCTGCTCTCCTTTCTACCGGTGCTCCATTGTCTAGGTAGTAAAATATACATGCCCATTAGAATACAGTTCATTATTTCCCCCCATCTTTCTATAAAAAATTGAAACTCTGATCACCGGAAATCTCCGAGGACTCGATGGAATATGTGTGTATCCACTTGGTAAGCTTTTTCTCTGCTCTTTGGTAGGTGCCTGTAAGGAAAATTAGATTTAAGTGCACACAGATCATAAAAAAGACCACAAGAGGCAGTACTTTTTTGCACTGCCCCTTTGGCAGTAAAATGCACTGCCCCAGGACAGTATCGAACCTGCCTCTTTATACAAACAAATTAAAATGTGCTGCACAATAGATTTTTACCAACCCTATGCAACCAAGCTAAAAGCCAGTGGAAAATCAATACTTTCAAGAATCTACCCTAAAAGCTGGTATTATGTTACCAGCAGGAACCTGAAATTTGGTAGGACCTGGACAGATTTTTTGTGCAACTTTGCTCTCATCTTTTAACTTGTGCAAGAGCATGGTAGATATATAAAGTCATTTTGAGCAAAGGACACAATTGCTGCAGCAGTTCCATCGATGTAAAAGAACTCTCCACTTACTATACACAAAGACTTGAGGCTGGCTGACACAGTTAATTGCGTTAAGTCCCACAGAGGGCGACTGCAATCGCTTGCGACACTTAAGATAAGATGGCTATGTCTGAGAGATTGTGCCTATGGCAGCAGTACCAACGCATTTGCTGTTTTAAAGGGGTACTTATACGGAAATTGAAGTTTAGCTATTTTGTTCAGAAATTGGTAAAATGCTATCACTGGTACCCATAGATGACAATGGGACGATTGTATTTTGAGCGGGTCAGTCTATTTTGCATTCCAAACGCCACAATCTTGCTGGCACTCGACGAGCAGCGGTCGGAGAGTGCAATGCATGTTGGGATGTTCGGCGACATCCATGACGTCATAGCTCCTCCGAGCACGGGCAAAGCTACGTGGAGGCTGGCATGGTAAACACGTTTGCCACATGGAGGCGTCAGCATGTTGCAACTCGGCCGTTTGAGATAACCGAGGCCAGTCCAAGGCCTCTTGCAGGAAGCTCAAGAGAACTCTCATCCCAGCGAGAGCTCCGTGGCTCCGTCACCCAGCGGCCCAGGCGAGATCACAGCAAAGGCCGAGTCAACCAGTCGAACCGTGTCGTGTGCGCGTTGTGCACTGCGATCTGCACCGCTTCTTGTGGCGTGTGGTGTTCCCGTGTTTTGTGTTGGTGTGCAGACGCGATGTCAGTGCGCTCAATCAAGCGAGTCTGTGCAATGCAGCGCAAGGAGGGCTCTCTGAAGATGTGATAGACCTAACGAACGCCGGACCCGCTTGCGCAGAGTTGAAGAAAAAGCCTGAAGTTCGAGGACGTGCGCAACATAGATTAACTTGGAATTAAAGACAACCCCACACATATGCAAAGTGTTATCATGTGCTAGTCGTGCATATTGGCAGCTGTTCCCACTTTGATTGTGCCATGGCCGATTCCATGACCATGGCTCAATCGAAGGCGTACCGAAACGATTACTCTGATGCTAGCGATGTCAGCGAAGACGAGGATCCTGCTCTCTGACATGTTTTCGGAGAGGAGATTTGGCCTGCAGTCGTAAGTCTACGATCCCTCTGTTTCGTCTTCGTCCGACCTTCGACGTGCTGATTGAACACGAGTGCCAGCCAAACGCTGACGCAGCACTCGTGCCCAATCATAGTTCACGATCAACCTCAGTGTAACGACGATGTGAAGCGGTGCAGAGGCCTTGTCTATATATGTTCCATCTCACAAGTTGTGTGCAGCAAAAGTAAAAGCACAGGCGTGAGGTAGTAGGTTTGCTGAATGCTTTGTTCGCACAAGCGCTCACAGAAGGAGGGCACTTTTGAAAGACACGAGCACGCCCGTGCCTTTGCGTATGCTGCAGACAGATGGACCATAGGTGGTGTTGGTTTGCCACGGCCAGCTCTACACGGACTTTCTCTGCAAAGGTTTAAAAAAATCGAGTTCAAGCCTAAGCCATCTAAAATGGGTAAGCTGCACCTCCGCAGAGCGGCACTGCTGTTTTTGCAGCAAGTGATGCAACGACTTCCAACGAAGCTTTTGAAGCATCCACGAGGTGTGATTTTGTTACTGTTGAATTAATTTTAGAATTCCTTTAGGTGTTTTTTGGACAAAATATAGGTCTTTGAGAGGTGATACCACTGCCTAGCAGACATCTAAACAATAAAATGACTGCTAGAATTTTGTTTCCGCATCCCTTTAAAATGCAGTGGGAAGCAGCTGCGATTCTGTCTACATGCATTTTGAAAGAATAGATCTGCAATCTCGCAGAGGCCATCTTGTTTTAAGCGTTGCAAACAATTGCAGTCGCACTCAACGCAACTGTGTGAACCAGCCTTTATACATCAATTCGTATCTTAATTCGACATCAATTCGTATCTCCAGAGCGAACATTGTTTTGAACCATAAACTTGTTGTCTAATGTGAATCCCCTTAGAAGTGTAACAAATTCTCAAAATCACTAACTCTGGAATGTGCTAAGAAGTTGTGATAATCTGGGTCTCAATCCAAATGTCATGTACTTGGAAGTTCTGACCCCCTTTTCGAGAAATAAAACTTGTGATCAGTCATGCAGACAAGGAGAAAGAGTATATCCACAAATTACTTACTGGAAGTTCCCAGTACAACAACTGGAAAGGGCTCCCACCCTTCCTCCACAGTGCCAGGCGAAGCCTCCTGCTTGGCCAGGACCAGAACATCCAGGCCTGCATCTTTCGATGGCCAGAGGCAGACCTCACGATTTTCCGACAGCCATGAAAGGGGCACGGCTGCCATACAGTCTTTTTCTTGTGGAAATTGAACCACCGCAAATTTTTTTCATTCTGTACAGGGAAGAAGCAGTGAAGATAGGAGTCATGTTCACTAGCTGCATATCCTGTTCCAGAGCTCCCCAAGGAGCAGCGCATGCATCATCTGTCACAAACAAATAGGGACACAGGTTTGCAGTAACAAGTGGCCCTGCTGTCAGTCAAGTCACATATTATTACGGCTAAGATATCACATGGCACCATGTGAATTGCTATACTACTACCAGTACGATCTGCCGAATGCCCCACGAAACTGGACGAATGCTGAAGACGAGATTGGCGCTCGTCATACTAAACTGAACTTCTTTCGTTCGCAAATACAACTGTCGGTTAGGGTATGTTCAAAGTGCGGGTGCAACACCCCAATGTTTCATAAGGTACACAAATGAAAGTGCTACATGCTTGACTGTTTCGTTTGCACAACGCCTGCTCGTAGTCTATAGCCTATGCTCACACTTTTGTGCTACGCACCCACAAATCAACGCATTGCGTCCACAGCCTGAACATACTCTTAGAAAGCGTCATTTATATTCATACCGCCAAAACATGCGGCTTTGGCTTGCAGTGTCATGCACCATGTAAAGCTCACGACAAAACATTAAAAGACGTTTCACTCAAATTTTTTTTCTCTAGTGATACTGCAAGCAAATAGCTGCTACCGTACCAAGGCCCATATTGAAAAATTAGGAAGAGAAATGCAAGCATGAGGACTCATGTAATTTTTTAACGTTCTTCGAATACGAACGTGTGGACTATGCCGTTGTCCTTGAAAGAGAATGCAAATGACTCGAGCACATCAGCAGGAGTTACCGCGACGTCGATCGCGGCACTTGGTCGTGGGCAAGTGTCGCTACATTCTTCTTTAATTTGCTTACATTCGAGTCTCTTGGGGTACTGTTTTGGTCCCTATCAACATTCGACAGCGAGAAGCGCTAGCCCCCTGATGCGGCAATTTCAACCAAATTAACGTAAACGCCTGAAGGCACCAAACTGCCCAATCTTACCCGAGATGAAGCGCCTCGAGCATACTCTGTACTTGACGAGATTTGCATCGAAATCATTCCCGTTGACGCGTGCGAGTCATTTGCGTTTTCTTCACGGAGAGCGAGCGAGTCCGTCCGCCTGTATTCCCGAGACATTGAAAAAGCAACACCCGGAATTTTCGGAGGTTGCTCTCCTCATTTTTTGTTTACCCAGTCCTCGTACGGCAGTCGACTGTCACGCACGACAGCACACTGGCCCTGTAATAGCCGATTCACACGACAGACTGAATCGCGATTTTCGTCCACGAACCGTGTACCACGTGACCAGCACGTCACCGATTCCTGCGATCCGCTCCTCGTCTGCGGACTGATAAAGTCGAGCGCCTTTTTCACTCTCGGATCTTTGGCGGGAGATTGACTTGAAAAGGGTTTAGTCTGGCAACGGCACATGGAGATGAAAACAAAAACAGTGCATCGTTGTGTTCTGTGCATTCGCTGGTTCATTAGGTCGCGCGATTCTTGGCTGCACGCAAGAAAGAAACTGCACAAACTTTGTCCGGCTGACGCGACGCAGGTTCCGGTTAGAGTCCCTCAATAAGCTACGCTTCCAGAGTACCGCATTCCTTTTCTTTAGGCATTTCGCCGACAATACAGTCGCTCTATTCAACAATATTCTGGTTCGCTGCGGCATCATTGGACAGCGGCAGTCACGTGAGTCGCTATCATCATCATCGCGTTTTTTCAACGCCACCATCTTGGGTCCAGCGATCCTCTGCCTGCTGCTGTTTGCTGTCTACGCGCGCACGCTGAAGTCCGTCGCTCAGCACGCGAGTTTTTCGTGTTACGCTCGAGATACGAACAACACGACTTTGATTTGCTGCCACAGCTGCGGCCGCGGCAGCTGGCGCAGGCGACGGCTACAGCTCGGCTTGGCTCAGCTACAGTCACTCCTCCATCTGCGCGCGGACCCAAGATGGCGGCGCCTGACGCGCTTCGCACGAAGTTCGAGAGTTTCGGGTACTCTGAAAGCGTAGCTTTATTCAGTGACTCTAGTTCCGGTACTCCTCCGGGTCCGTGTCAAGAAGCTCCCGTCAAAACTCGTCCAATACGCCACTATAAATCTTGTACGTCGAATCGGGATTACTCCGAGCAAGACCTCTCTTGTGGCTGTGGTGTACTAGAGTGTTGAGCACGGGCGCGGAGTGCGTGAAGGCATCTCCAAACGCCCCTCTGCGAGCCCAGAACTTCGTCGCTTCTATGCCGAACCCTTCTCGAACAGGACCATGCCTGTGTCGCTGTCATGCTTTGGGTTAGTAAAGCTTAGTGGCGCTTCGCGCGAGGCCTATGACTGTGTTTTGTCTCTATCTGTGCGTAACGGCGGCGTACGATTCTTTATCACGGTGGCGAACGTCGCTTTCTCTCTTGGACAACGGTGCCACGGTGCAACGTTCGAGTTTAGCGGCACTGTGGGGTGGTGAACAGGGGCCCTATGTTGCGCTTTTTGGACTCCCACGGCGACTAGGGAGAAGGAAGTGACGTCAACAACGCAGCAAACGCAGATTGGAGGTTGATGGGTGAGAGTCGTTGATGCAGAATATCCGCAGAAGAAACATCCAATCTGCAACAGCTGCGTTGTTGATGTCACTTCCTTCTCTCTAGTCGCCGTGGGAGCCAAAAAGCGCAACGCAGGGCCCCTGGTTTGATCCGTCCTCGCTGGCATCTGCTCGTTGTCTCCCTCGTGTGGATGCGCTTGGAAGACGGACGAACCGCGGACAAGTCGTCACGTGATCAATTCGTCCGCGGATCAGTCCGTCGTGTGAATCGGCCTTAAGCTGTGCTGTCGCCTGAACCACACAAGAATCGCCAGACTGCGCTGTCCCGAAAACGCGGTCAGCGTGGAGCGTTTTTAGACCGGTTCTTAAAGGACACATGAAAAGCCGGGTTGGGAAAAGGAAGTCATAAAACGAATTTACAACGAAAAATAATTTTTTTAAAGCTATATTTCCGGCGCTATACGAATTTGTAGTTGGCGCCCACGGGCGCCGCGGAAAAGTGGCCCATATTTATCACGTGACTGGCCCCTATTTGTCACGTGGTACCTGCGCTCTTTCGGAAGCTTCCTATGGTCTCGAAAACTTACTTATTCATCTTCGTTTGAAGTGCAACAAAAAACAAAGATTAATAAGTAACTTTTAGAGCCCAAATGAAGCTTTTGAAAAAGCGCAAGCGGACGTGATAGACCTGTGCGCCGGTCAGATGACGGCGGCGGCTCCCCGAAGCAGACGAACTTGTGCGGCGGCGGCGACGGCGGCGTGGAGAAACGCGTTGAAGCGGCGGCGCAAAACGCTCAGCGTGCGGCGGCGGCGACGCGCAGGTCTACCACGTGACCAGCGACGGCTCCCGCGGGCGCCAACTACAAATTCGTTTTGCGCCGTAAATATAGCTCTAAAAATTTTCTTTCTTCTTTGTAAATTCGTTTTATAGCATACTTTTTCCATCTAGGCTGTTTAAAAAAAATGTGTTTTTCCTTTGCATGTGTCCTTTAAAGGGATACTACAACGAAATTTCGGCGCTCATTTTTTGGTTTATATGTGTTCAAAAGAGCAGTATCAGATGGAACATACCAATATCTTGCTAAAAAAGTCTCGAAAAGGAATTTTAAAACGAATTAAACGATTAGCAAAGAGCACCTGGTAGATGTCGCTAACGCCTCGTTTGTAATGCTGGTCTAGGAAGCTTGACAGCTAGTGACGGAGGTCGTCTCGCCTCCGGCCACGACGAGAGAAGGGGAAAGAGGAACTCGCCTCTCCCCGAGAATCCCTTTTGTGTGTCGTAGAAGTCGCTATTGTCCCCCTACAAGATTATAGAAGATTAACCCGTCACTCAAAAGTCTTACAAAAGCAGCCGCTTCGGTGGCTGGAACGACTAGGCCATCCTCTCGACGGCAGCCTCCCCGTAGCTTTGCTCGTCTTGAGACGACCTACGTCACGATTGCGCTGGGCCTTCTCCGAGCGCTTGCCAGAGTGGGCCGTTTATAACGAAAAATACAGCCACCAGGATCAAAATACAAACGTGCGATTGTCATTTACGGATATTGTGGATCATATTCAACCTATTTTTGAATACGACGGGAATATTTCAAACTTCGTTGAAGTATCCCTTTAAGCCTCTTGCGACGTCTTGGACCATCACCGCAGCAGAGCATCTGGTCCCAAGACGTCGCACAAGGCTTAAAACCGGTCTGGTCTCTCTCGGTCTTCCTCGCTCGCATATATGTGAACGGAGCTTAAGCGCGACCTCGTCGCACAAGTTAAAACATTGGCTGTACGAAGTCCCGTGCAGAGGAGCAACTGTCAAAGCCTGGAGCCATTCGAGGCCGCGCTTATATTTCTCCGACCCGAAAACACGGCGCGGCTTTCCGCTTGTTGAAACGCACGAGATAACGCTTTACCAAAAGTGTAAACCTGCAACATATTAAGAACTATGTGCATACTCACGCAGATACCGGGTCGCAGCGTGAACGTCGAAAACGAAGCAATGAAAACGTTAGACAGCCCGGAGACGAAAAACGAAGGCTAACTGACAAAGAACAAAGAACAGGAAGAACACACATCCGGGGGATGTGTTCGACCCCGTACTCGACCACAGCGCCACCTTTGCACTAAAACATAACATTTTATTATTGTAAAATCAAAACATTTCTGAATGAGAACATTATTTGGAGCAATAAAACATTACTAGAATACGAAATATGCAGTCGTAATTAACCGCAAATTTGAACACGTTATGGGTGGCTGCTGTCTGGGCACTTCCTCGGTACGCTCGGTACGATGCCAGGAACTCTGGAAGTCGTCCTCAAATGGTGTGTTTCACGCGTTTAACTAATATTTTTTGTTTCTAGATTTGCGCCTTATGAAGTAATTTGTTTAATTGAGAAACCTTCTCAGACATCGAGTAAATAAAATCGTTTTGGGTTGGCGTGCGGGAGAGCGGTATATAAAGGACTGTGCCAATAAAGTTAGTAGCTAGTAGCTGTGTTTGAGATGTCCCGTGCGTATTCCCTTTTTCGTCCGTCGTTTCCGGTTTCCAAAAATGTGAAATAAAATCGTTTTCGTTTTTGCTTTTTTAACATATACAATCAGTTTTGTTGCAGATCCGGATCTAATCCACAATCCAGCGTCTGCTAATCCGTTGCGCTAGAGTCTACCAGAGACGTCTACGTTGGAGCATCCGCATGCGCGCTCTTTTGTCTGTACCGTAGTGTTCATCTTCTTACTTTATCTCTGCTGCACGTCTTTCGGTATGTTCTCGAAATATAAAAATTATCGAATCGTCAAGAAGGAGTACGACGAGTTCCTTGCGGAGCTTGGCGTCTCGCAACAAACCGTGCCTCCTCTTCCGCCACCGAAGTCCCCAAGCAACGAAAGACCACGAATTGATACCTTCACGGACGACGCTTGCGCCAGTGGCAGCGGACCAGCCACTTTTTCAGGCATTGTTGATTGTGACGAAGGCACTTCGGAACAGCCTACGGAGAACGACCCAGGTAGCAACAATGAAACTGCGCAGGCCATGTCAAGTGACAAAAGCTCTGGAGAGAGCGAGACAAATGAAGACGGGGTGCAGCGCTCGACCACTGACTCCTCAGACACCTCCACTGAGTCCTCTGGAGACTCGGACCAAGTCGGAAGATCTTCTTATTTCGCTGGACCTTCCTATGATGCACTTCCAGAGCAAGAACTTTCTGCAAGCGAGGAGTTCGCCTTGATCGCCGGCAGGCACAACATGACCCACGCCAACATAAACGAGGTACTAGATTTTTGCCGTCGCCGAGGAATTTCCGACCTTCTAAAAGATGCCCGCACAGTTATGCAGACCGAACGCAAAGCGAAGCTAGACCGCGATCGTTGCTTTGCGCACTTTGGCCTCGAGGTAGGCCTACCTCAGGCGTTGGGGACTGCACCTGTTCCACGCGAGCTGAAGCTCGACGGCAACATTGATGGGGTGCCATTATACAAAAGTAGCCAGGTTGGCCTCTGGTCAATATTGTGCCGCATAACAAACATCAAGGAGTCTGCACCATTCATGGTGAGTGTCTACTGTGGCAAAGGGAAGCCGCCGAGCCTCCAAGACTACCTTAATCCGTTCCTAGAAGAAGTTACGACACACACCACAGCGCACTATAGAAAACAACACTCACTCCAGACACACGAAAAATAAAGCGAAATTCAAACAAACCGCGCTGACTGACAACTCTTTTTATATAACTTTGTCTTCTTCAACCTCTAGCAATACCGAATTTCCCAAATCACGCGCTACGATCTCCTAGATGCCTAAGATTTTTTTCTCCTTTTCTGTCAGGTGTAAAGAAGGTGTACTAATACAGTTGTTAGAATTCCTGGCGATATGTTCTGCTTCGATAATTTCTCGAGTTAACTGGTTATTGTTCCTACCTAAAATTGTACAGGATGGCAGGTGAACGACGCACCCACAATCACGGCAGTGTATGCCTAGATGCCCTGAGTTGGCTCTGGTGCAGTTGGTTTTGTGTTCCCGGAGCCTATCGTTAAGGCATCGTCCGGTTCTGACCAATGTATACTTTCCCGCACGAAAGTGGAAAAGAGTACACCACTCCATCTGCACACTCAACGAACCTGTTCTGATGGTTTTTGGTGCAGCAGACTGTTCGGTGGGAATCGGGCGCGTTGACTTGTTTCTCTCGTCCAAGCTGCTACGTTAACTAGAAGAAGTATCTCACCTCACCTCTAATGGGATGGTAATCAAAGGCATCCACGTTGACGTCAGTCTAACAGCAATGGTGTGCGATGCGCCTGCAAGAAGTTATGTCAAAGCCATAATTGGACATACTGGCTACGTTGCTTGTGAACGCTGCATCAAGAAAGGCCAACACACTGAAAGACGGGTGACATTCCCAGACTTGTATGCACCAGAGCGAACGAACGCATCATTCCGGGCCCAGGACGATGAGCACCACCACACTGGCCTGTCACCATTTTTGTCACTCGATGTAGACATGGTGTCATTATTCCCGACGGAGTATATGCACCTCATATGCTTAGGCGTCATGCGCCGACTTCTCCGCAATTGGGTCTGCCAGGGACACGGGACGAGGTTGAGCAGAGACCAAAGAAGCCGCCTCAACGAAATACTACGACAGTCAGCCATGTCCTTTCCATCGTGTTTCCAGAGGAAGCCGAGAAGCACAGAAGAATTGGACCGCTGGAAGGCAACTGAGTTTAGAACCTTTCTGCTCTATGTAGGGCCAGTGCTTCTGAAGTCTTTGCTGACAAATAAGTAGTATGAGCATTTCCTGATGTTCCACGTGGCAGTGAAAATACTTATATCACCAGAACACCACACAGCCTACAGCAGATTTGCCCGGGACTTGCTTAGATACTTCGTACAAAAGTTTGGTAGTCTTTACAGAGAGAAACAACTCGTTTACAATGTTCATACCATCATCCACCTTGCTGACCAGTGCCTGGATCATGGCCCTCTAGATGAGTTTAGTGCTTTCCCATTCTAAAGCTATCTGGGGAAGATAAAGAAAAAAACTTCGATCCCCCTGCGAGCCACTCGCGCAGCTTAGCAGGAGGTTGTCTGAAGTCCGAGACGTTTCCCACATGCGAACGAAAAAAGTGCAGAAGTCTGTCAAGCCCGGGGACGTCTTCATGCTGAACAAGTCACCTGTTGTCGTCCTTGAGATCCTTCAAGACAGTTTCAGGGAGGCATCTTGCCAAAGGCAAGAGACTTCTTCAAAGTTCCCATCAAGTAATCGGAGCTTTGCGTCTGGAGGTGTAATACCTTCAGACAGGGGACCAAGGTCTGGCCTCTTTCGGAAATCCGGAAGGGAATACAATGCGTGATGCTCAAGTACAAAAAAGGACATGTCATATTGCCGCTTCTTCACCTGAACTGATATTTAAATGAATCCACTGGTCACCGGGACGTTTGCTAGGACATTCATGTGCCAAGAACAAGGTTAAGTTTTCTTCGTGGCAAACCTTTGCTCTGCAAGCTATTGTGCGATTTGTTGTGTGCAGTGTCCTTGCAGACGCTTGAAGAGCCCTAGCTGCGGCGGGACGTTGCTCTCACCTATGACTTTTTATTCACTTGTGCAGGTTGTTATGTCGTTCATACTTTGCCTGTAGTGTCCGTGCAGAGGTCTGGAAAGTGCTAGCTGCAGTGTGTCATTTCTTTCGTCTGGAACATTTGCTCCACTCATGCAGGCTGCGAAGTGGCTCATACTTAATGTACGGTGTCCATGCACACGTCTGGAAAGTGCTAGCTGCGGTGGAACGTTTCTTTCATACAGAACTTTTTTTTAACAAACACTCATTCAGGTTGTTACCTGTTACGTGGGCTTCCACTCTAGATGTCTTGGGAGCTTCAACCGCTGCTGAAGGTTTTCGTCGAGATAGATAGGGTTGCTCTGCACGCTCCCATGCAGGTTGCTGCGTCTTCGGTGCCTCTCTCTGATGTCTACATTTTTTCCTAATGGAAAACATTGATTTCACAATACGTCCCTTTTTTGGGCAATAAAATGTCTTATCTGGCGCTGGCACCTTGCATTTAGTGCCTCCATGCCACCAATGCTTGTCTTTTCTTCATGATATGAAGGTCATGGAGATGTTGGAAGCTCATCTAGGTGCTGAAAGCCAATGCCTTTGCTTACTTAATTCTATCCAGCACCCTTGGATGTGGCATCTTCAATAGTGTTACACTGTCTCCAATCCGATAAAGAATTGACAGCACCGTGGTGCTGTCAATCAATCAAACGGCCGCCAGCAACTCCGAAATCGTGTTTTGTAGATTTTGACATTTTTGTGTCGCCCAAATATTTCCTGTCGGACAGCCGCAGGCTTTCTACCACTTTGATACAAGTTTAAACACATTATCGAATGTTTCCAATATTTATTCTGGAGAGAAGCCTACTCAATGTGGAACGATGATAAGAAAGTCTACTTTGGGATTTACTGATCGTGATTTTGTGTCTGTTGCGTTCATCAGGTCAGTATATAAGCTAGCATTTACGTCGTTGCACGGAGCAAAACAGGCAAAAGCTAAAAGCCTTAACAAGTAAGTTTAGAGAGAGTTATATACGCAAAGACGGGGCGGCACAACACTAAACTTACATCATTACCAACGCGCTCACTAACAAGTAGCTTAACAAGTATATTTCTCTGAGAGGCCATATTATATTTTCATAAAAATGTTGTTAGAACACTACAGTCTGCTTTCATATTCTTGTTGACAGATTTCTGACTAAGTTCTTATTCTTTATTTAGAGAATCATGTATGGTTCCTTTGCACATTGCTCTGCTGAGCAAGTTTGTGTTTATAAACTTATGGCTCCCCAGAATTCTTGTTTCACTTCTAACAAACTGATAGCTGACAATTCTGAAAAAGGCAAAAACAGCGTGCAAAAACAAGAGGACAAAGCAAAAGAATTCGATGGAAGAATTTGTCTACATCTTGACTTTGTTCTCGTGTTTTTGTGTGCTGTTTTTGCCTTTTTCAGTTATGAACCAACTTGCCCACATCTCCACTTCAATCAAATAATTATGCCATCCACTCGCTTCGGTCCTATTGCAGTTTCTGTAGCAAGGGAGCGGTCACACATGTCGGCACTTGTGCCAAATAAATTTAATTGCACATTATGACTGCTAATAAGCCAATGGAGCCTGGACCTGACCGAATGAATAGAACGAAGGCACCAAGCACGTGCACAGAGCATATAAAATCGGTTGGAAAGATCGGTCTTTTAACGTGTCGTACAATTTTCTAAAGGGTGCCCTTGAATGTTGCATTCATTATTTGAATGTATATATGGATTGCACGTGATGTCAGTGCGCCTTCCTCTCTGAAGGCAAGACGCATTGCAAGCGCAGTGGAAGCTACATTTCCTCATTATGCCACCTCTTTGGTGCTTAGGATAGTGCAGTGGAAGCTACCATCTCGCGCGCCCTTTCCCCATTATGTGACGTCGGTGCAACCTATCTATAAAAATATAAGCTTCCCCTATGTCGAAAGGAAAACAAAAAAGGAAATCGGTTTTGTCTATGAACGAAATCCGTCTAAGCCTTTTTCTCCTGCTACAGCATTGACCAAATGGATCTAACCCACTTTAAATAAATCTCAAAAATCACTCGCGCGTGCTCCGACAGCGCAATTTGCCATGAAGGTACACTGTTAGCAAGTCCCGTGTGTTTGGTGAATATTTTGGGGTGAAATGCACGTTATTTACACACGCTAGCATAAATTTACATCTTGTGTAGTGGATAATTTGTTCAAAAATTATGCGAGAATGTAAAAAACGTGTTTTGGTTTGGTCTTACACGCATAACCGTGTAGCCGACCTCAGAAACACCCTTGCAGTAAAAAAAGTCCTGTGAGCATTTGACTTCTGTTGGTTTTGAGCAGCAAGTAGTGTGGTTGGTCGCAGCTAGGTCCCCTAAGCACATTCGTGTTGCAGTTGCTGAGTGCCTTCTGGGAAAGCACTGTCTTAAAGAGAACAGTAGGAGCCAGCAGGTCGGACAGAAAGAAAAAGCTGTTGTGATACCGTAAATTCACCGAATGTCGCACAATTTGAAGAAAATAGCAATGCGGTCAAACGCAAAAGGTAGTGTTTTCCGCGCCCAATAAGCTCATGAACCTATGCAAACTAACAAAGCCTGACGTGCCTGCCAAACACGGATGCAAAAGAAGCACCGAACAAAACTGTCGACTGCATAGATTGCGTGGTGTCTTACATTCTGCTGTCCTGTGGCAAGTATTACGTCGAGCAGATGGGGCGCTGCCTAAATGACCGGCTTCGCGAACACTGTAACAACGTGCAAAACCACAACAGTGGTTTTCTTGATATACACTGCAGGGCATGCGGTTGTTCCCCAATGTTGGATTAGTGCGTTAAAAAGGGAAAAAGCAAGGCTACGATAACACGTGAGATTGTAGAAGCCGAACGCATCGATTACTTAGGCGATGCGTGTGTCGCTATGCCTTCGATAGCGCTTTCTGAGAGGGAACTTGCTTTCCTGAGAGCGAGATAATGCTGTACCTTACGCATGCTCTGTGATTGTTGTTTTGTGACGATGGTACAAATACCGGACCATGTTTCAATAAAAATCAGTTGGATGTTGCGCCTCATTCGTGTCCTGTCCTCCCCACGGCCTCGTCTTTGGTGCGCTAGCACAAGTTTTATGAAATGCCCAGTCTCCACTTTTGTTACACGAAAAGGCATGGGATCAAAATGAGAAACATAATGTGCAATGATTCAGTGGAGATTTGGGGTGCTCTGGCCAGCATAACTTCATTTGACTGCAGCGCTACTGCTATTCAGCGAATAGCACTATAGTGCTACTCACGGAATAGCAGTAGCCGCCAGCTGTTTTCGGTAGTGTCAATGCTGCCGCCATCGCAGCCTGGTTTTTGCTGTCCAAGTCATGTCTCAGTTCTCCTCCCTGCAGTCTTAGTAGCTGGCCAGATCCGTCCCATGTGAGGACAAATCCCACCAACCGCGACCAGAGGAGTGAGAGGTAATTTGGTCGTTCGGTTCAGCTGTGTGAGAGAACACAACCATATCCATGAACGATGCTGGGCGGTATTCCTCAGGGATGTTGTGAAGAGAATCTCCTCGCTGTGCTTTGTAGGTGCTACAATCCCAGTCAAGGTGTCGTGCCCTTTTGCCAATGCCGCTCGTTTTTGTCGAGTTTCTGCAGCAGAGTCACCGACATTAGGGGAGCAAGACAGCCGGAGAAGCTCAACTCCTCAACTCGCATTTCACAGAGAGTCCTTCGGACTCTGTGAAATGCGAGCCGAGAAGTTGAGCTTTATTTGGCAATTATGTTGTGTGTGGCACTAGGCCTTGTTCACCCCTAAGCTGACAGGGCGGTAGAAGAAACATGCTTGTTGGACTACTAAAACGTGGGCCTTGCACCACGTGATCACAATCTCTGCGAACTGCGCGTAGAAAGTGATGTCAGGCGATAAAAGACCGGAAATTGGTTGGCCGGCGAGGATGCAGCCTCCAACGCCCTGCCAGCTTAGGGGTGAACAGAGTATAGAGGTGGCGGGAATGGACAGTCTTGGCTGTGGCGTTGTTGCAGACTGCCTATGCTTCAGTACGGTTGTGAAAATAACAAGAAGAAAGCGTTCAAGTCAGGGGCTTAAAAGCCGACGGAAGAGTACGCGTATGGAAGTTGTACAGGATGTCGGTGCACGTGAACGAGGCTGAGGCTACGGTGGGGGCAATCGGGTGTCCGTCCTGAGTTTTAAGCAACATTCACACGGGTGCTGGTTCTACGGATAACTTGTTGGCTTCTCGCGCTTCAAGTAGTGGGTTCACTTCCTCTCGTTGACGAGTCTATTTTGTTTGGAGTTTTATTGTGTGCCCGCATAATTTCTTGTTTGCGTATTGAAATAATACTTTTGATTGTGAACGGTCAGCAGAGCAACTGACGAAAAGCTAGGAAAGAAAAGGAACTCACATCTGACTACCAAATGTATTTTAATACTTCATCCTCCTTCACATCATATTTATTTTTTCGTGCATCTTTTCTGCTATACTCCGTTTCACCTTATGTTGTACCGCAGAGAAGGCTAGAAGAGCGAGCTCATAGCGTTGGGAGCTGCTCTTAACGCACGAGAGCTTGTGCTGCCGAGATGTGCCCTGAGCAAGAAGCTCGCGCTTGTAGCCTTTCCTGCGGTACATCATAAGGTCAAACAGAATATAGCTGCTTGCATGGCTGCTGTTCCCAATATAAAATACTCTGGAGGATGCAAGTGGTGAAATTACGTGTAGGCGCGATAAAATTGAATAAAAAGACAACATGTTTTCTTTGGATGCCGTTGACTGCATTTTGAAATGTCGGTCGCCCGGCGTGTGTGTGGCCGTGTGCTGGCGGCTCGGCGGTGTCCGCGCTGGAGCGTGCTGTCGACGCTGCCGCCTGTACTCGTCGCGTTCTCAGGAACATCAAAATAAGCGTTCTCCATTTTCAAACTTCGCCCGGTGCCGTCCGTCACTCCTGTTGCAAATCAAGATTACGTGTACCGGAGGCGCCAGAGCCCAGCCGCAGTAATTTTGTACGCATTTTTCCTGGAGCTGTACTTGTGTGTAATATGACGGATTATCCCTCTTGCATAGAATAGATAAAAACGCCGTGCAAGCGGAGAGCGAGTAGCCCTGATATGTGCGAGCCCTGACTGGCATGACTGCACCCGCTGCAGGAGCGCTCGTGCCGCGTGATCCAAAGCAACTAGCTCGCGCTTTTAGCACTGTCGTCGACAACATTTTTGTTTTCAGTGTTAATCGTAAAAAAAGAAATGTCGTAAATACCGCAAAAAGCCCCTCAAAACAAAATGTTCGAAAAAAAAAAGAAACTTTACTGCGCTTCGAACCCACGACCGCTAGCGCACAATCTAGACATCTTAACCACTAAGCAAGGCTGCGGCTTCGGAATTTTTGTTTTGACAATTCGTTTTATACGAGACTTTCGGACGGCACCGCGGAGTACCGTCGGTGGAGTGGAGTACCGTCGGACGGTACTGTAGTCACTACGAATCGTCTTTTGCAACAGGAGTGACCGACGGCACCGGGCGAACGAAATTGGAAGACACTGTTTCTGGATGTCGGCAGCAGGCGGCACGTCGACACACACCAGCGAGTACACCGCCGCGCCGCCGAGCACCCGACCACGCGCACACACTCGCCGACCGACCGACGTTTCAAAATGCAGTCGGCGGCATCCAAAATAAAACGTGTTTACTTCAAAGAACACCAAACAGAATTTGGACGTCCCTACCCGTGCCACACGGGCAACTCGAATGCCATTTACAACGAATGACATTCGTGTGATCGACGAATCAGCTCGCGATCTGTCGCGCGTGGAACGCCCCACGCTCGGAGTGTCGCGCGCTGATTGCACGATCGTTCAAATGTCATTCGTTGTAAATGGCATTGGAGTTGCCCGTGTGGCACGGTAAGTTGTTTAAGTTTACAGCAGTGGAAGTACTGCGTTCTGATATATACAAAAGTGTTGAACACAATAGAAAATATTCGCTTCTATAGATGCCACCACTGACCAACGTAAGCCATGATCATTCTAACACTGGCAAAATTATCACTTATAGTGGGCCATTTTTGAATGACGTATACCATTGTCAATCCAATATTGGTAAAAATTGGTTGTAGGTAGACAATGTTGACCACTTTATAGCCAGCGTTTGCCAACGTTGGCCAGCGACTGGCTATGAGAGGCAAATATTGACCACCTTATAGCCAACGTTTGCCAACAATCGCTAGTCATTCAATATGACAAGCCAGTACTGACCAGTCTATGCCAATGGCCTTCCAACATTGGCAAGCCAACGACTATGGCAGGTTAATGTTGTCCAGTGTGGGCTAATGATCTACCAACCTTGGCAAGCAATTGGCATTAGCCGGTTAATATTTACCAGCCTGTGCCGGTGGTGCTCCAATATTGGTTAAATAACGGATATGGTGGGCCAACATTTGACAGTATATGCCATGTGTGCACCAATATTGGGGAGAACATGGTAATAGCAGGACAACATCGGACCACTGTTCACCAACGTATAACCAATATTGGTATCGAATTGGCTCAGTGGCCCAATGTTGGACCATCATTTACCACCGTGGTTCCAATATTGGTCCAATGACCTGTGCTGCCTGGGATGTAACGGCATGAACTACTCCTCCGCACCCGTCACTTCTGGCGTACCCCAAAGATCAGTTTTGGGACCTTTACTTTTCTTGATCTATATTAAAGACCTCCATGAGATGGTTTCTTTTTCAATTAAACTCCTTGCTGATGAATGTGCTGTTTATTGTGTAATAACTAATGACTCGGACATGCAAAAACTACCTGGACTCCATATTTAGATGGTCTAAACTCTGGTCAATGAAATTAACATTAACAAGTGCGAAATCATGCGCATAGCCCGCAACGCCAAATTTACTATCGCTTATAATATTCACAACACACCCTTGGAACTTGTGGCCTCCTACAAGTACCAAGCCGTGATATTAAGCGACGACCTTTTCTGGAAACTTCATAATAACTACGTGATTAACAACGCTAACCGAATGCTTGGTTTTCTCAAATGTAACATTCTTCTAGCTCTATCATCATTAAAACTGACTCTTTATAAAACACTAGTTATGCCTAAGCTCGAATATGCAACTTCCATGTGGGATCCCTCAACCATCTACCTCATCAACTCACTTGAGGGTGTTCAGAACAGAGCTACGTCGTTCTATACTGGCCAACTATAACCACACCGCAAGCGTAACGTCAATGAAAAGCACATTATTGCTTCCAACTCTCGCACATCGTCGCATGGTTTTTCGAATCTCTCTTTTTCATAAAATCTATCACCATGTCATCTTACTTCAAAGCCCAAATGATAATCCCCCATACTTTGTTTCAGCACGCCCTGATCATCGTCACAAAGTTGGTGTACAAGTTTGTCACTCTAACATTTATTACGCTTCTTTTATTCCAAGAACTTCTAATGATTGGAACCGTTTACTTGCATCTCTCACATCAATTACTGACCACGCTCTTTTTTGTACGTCTATTGTCAACCTCATTTTCTCTATTGTTCGAGTTTTTTGTTCATTGTTCATTTTGCATTGTTATTACTAATATTCCCCACTCCCCTCTGTTATGCTCTTGTGCCCTGAGGGCAAGATAAATAAATAAATTGGAACCGAAATTTGAGTAGACTTCAAGCATAAAGTGCTGTTACTTTAAATTTGCGTAAACATGACTCGCGAAATATGTACTGATGCTTAAAAAGCAGGTCACGAGAGTCTTTAAAATGTATTTTGTTTTAATATAAAATATGCCCCATGAGATAGGTGCTTTTCAATTGGCGTTGTTTTTTGTATGAAGGAGTATGACGTTAGCGAATTTTGAATCAGAAGGAGCATTAGAGAGTTTAAGATACTGAGGAAATATATCCCAGAGGATAGCGCAAGAAATATGGTTAGTGTTTATTAATACTTTAGAGTTGATTTGTTCATCTCTGAAGCTGGTGGACTCCGTTAGTTCATCAATCGAGAGTGATCACGCGGTGTTCTCTCCCGAGCAGCCATTTGTAAAACGCCACCATGCACTGTTCGTAATGTGTTCTTTAGATTCCTATCTTATCCGGCATTACTTTGGTAGAGTTGAAACAGCTGGCGAAGATTCAATGAAGTACGCCTGTACCATTCGCAGTTTCAGCCATGGCATTGCGTTCACCACGATTTGAAAAGGTAACAGGCTCATGAAACTCTTACAATGTTCGGCTGGAGGCCTAATTCGAAGGCTACAGCATCACAAACCAAAACGGAGGGCATTTTGGGTGGCTGCTCTCAGCGGCAACCTGGTTAAGGTACTGCTAGGCCGTTGTCTGTCAAACAAAGATAAATACCTAAGTTACGAAGACGTCGTATAGCATCTGGAAGGGCATTATGGCCGGCAAATAAGCAATATCGCAGCAAGCTTCCATTTTTTATGCGAAAACAAGGGAACGGAGAGAGTACACAAGCATTCGTAATTCAGGCGTAAATGAGGTGAATTTGAAGTGCGGTGCCTCTTTTCAAAGGGGTAGGGCAAATTTGTCACATTCCACCCAGGGCATGATTATTTAATTAGTTTCTGGTCCAGGACGCTAACGCCATCCGAACAGAACTATTCACAGCTAGAGAGAGGTCCCTGTGTTCGTCGTCGAATGCGCAGTCGTTTAAAAGGTAGAAAGCATTCTATATGCACGGAGCTTTGAACGTTCGTATCGTTGCACTTTCTACGGGAGCTTGCCGTCGTCCTCGCCTTGTTATGAGCTCTCGTGCTCAGGAGGATCCTAACACTCAGCCATTCTGTAAAAAAATTACTCAATTTTCTTCTGCGTCGCCACAGTCCTCATGAACGGGTTCTTTGTCTAAGTCGAAGGCATAGTGTCACGAATGACAATTGATAACGCGACGAAAACTGAAGCAAACTAAAATTTGATGGGGCGAACATGTGCCCAAAACAAAGAAAGAAAAAGGTAAGCGTCGCAGGCGTCGATGGTGGCGAAACAGCAGGATTGAACGCTGGGGCGAAACCTGACTGCGGAAAGCCGCGCTGAGCCCCTTATGTACACGCGTTGGCTTCTGGAGCAATCGGCCTAGAAGGTTCGGTGTCTAGAACAATCGGACATCAATCAAGGAATAGAGTTCTGAAATTTACCAGATCATAAAGTTGAAGGCATAAATAAAAGACGCACATCTTTAGGAATCGAACCCTGGTCCTCCGCAAGAAAGTCAGACGCCCTAACCATTCGGCCACGAACGCGCTCGGTCGCTGACACACGTGGCCATAGTAACGCCTCTCTTTGCAATCGGGGACGTAGACGTGTAGAAACGCTAAGTGACTGATCGGTTCGGAATATCGGTGGTGTCATTTGGAACCTTCTCCGTTGCTATGTAGGGACATTGCATCTTTTTAAAAGCTCCTTTCATGTCCAATTGGAAGCGAATCTCTCTTCACCAAGACGATGTCTCTGGGCTCGAAGGTCGAAGCGCCGCACCGCTCGTTATTGAAGCGACGTTACTGTCTTTCCAGATCTGTACGAATGGCCTGTCGTCTTGTCGCCATCTCAGTTTCAGTTACAATGGTTTCGTCACGTAGCGCATTTTGCGATGGAATTTCCTTTAAAATGTTTAGACTCGTAAGAGAACAGCAGCCGGAACGGCGTCGTACGAGTGGCCTTTTGGAAAGTGTTGTTGAGACTCCACTGAATTTGTTCCAAACCCTCGTCCTAATCCCTGTTTTCAGCGTCGGTAATCAAAGTAGCGATTGATGTAGTAACAACTCTATTTTACCGCTCCACTTGTCCATTCGATAGCGGTTTGCGGTAGAGTTCAGCACATGACCAATGTTAAATTAACGGCAACACCCCTGAAACGTTTTGCTTGTGTACGCTCCACTTTTGTCTGTAAAAACCCTTGCTGGAGAGCCGAAAATGCCAACGATGTTCTTCAAGAACAAAACAGTTGGTTGTGTGCTAGTGTTTGTTGCGGGTCTCAGCAGCACAAACTTGATAAATGCATCCCCAGCCACGATGAAGGAAGTGTTTCCATGCCTACCTGATGGAAATGGTCCCAGATTAACAATATGAAGGGTGTGAAAAGGCAGGCCAACTTTTATAATGGAATGCAACATTCCAGGATTATTGCCTGTCGGAGTCTTGTGGTGAATACAATCTAGGAACGATGCTATGTATTTGCGAACATATCGTTTCTTTCTAGGCAACCAATGCTTTTCCTGCATCTTCTTCAGCTTTTCTTTTTTCAAATCACAGGTGTTTAAAATCGTCGTAGAAGCACCGAATTAACTGCCAAAGCGTATTTTGCGAGATTACCCATGATACATTCTGCATTTTCTTTTTTTTTCCTTTTAAACAACGTCACTCCGTAGCATGTACTGTTCGTGGAGATGATGGTCTTCCTTTGACTTTGGCGGCTTTAATAATGTGTCTCGTATCTTTTTGACCTCAAGGTCCTGACGTGGTACTGCTACCAGCCAGTCGTCAAAATCAATCACTGTCGCTGGCAAGACGTGTAGAATACCACAAACATCGACATATTCAGGTGGACCACTACTGTATCGGGTCAAAGCGTATACATGCGTCATACAGGTACCGGATCGATGATCAAACGTAAACGTGAACTCTTGTAATCGTAAGCACCAGCGAGTAATCCGCGGCAACATATTGCGCTTACTCAACCTGCCTCGCAGAGCGTTGCAGTCTGTGACTACAGTGAAGTCGACACCGGAGAGGTACTCCTTAAGCCGCTCAAGAGTTCAAACAGCTGCGAGGACCCCAAGCTCGTAGTTGCTAGGCCTTGGACGTCTCACGGCTGACATAAATTACGGGTTGAATGTTTCTACCTATCTGTCGCTGCAGCAACATGCCCCCCGAACCCTTCTTGCTTGCATCTGTATGCACTTTCATTGGGGCTTCGGGGTTGTATATGACCAGAATTGGTCTCTCCTGCAACTATACTTTTAGAAAAGAAAATGCAGAATCTTGCTCCTCAGTTCTTCGCCAAGAAGTGTGTTCTTCGAAAGCATTGTCAAAGGCTCGGCTACTGCAGCACAGGTTTTCAGGAAACGCCTAAAATAGATGGCAAGCCAATAAACTGCCTTACTTTGCGGACGTTTCACGGTGCTGGGAAGTCAGTCACTGCCATGACTTTACATTCACCTGGCCCGAGTCCTGTGTTTCCGATTTCGAATCCAGGTAGCTTATTGTTTTCGATGGCAGTTGTTGTTTGGCAGACTTGCTTCTCAAATAACTTGGAACATATTTCGCAAGTCATCAAGACCTTTTGTGAAATCTCGCGTCAGAACGAGAATATCATCGATGTGGGCTAGAGCCACATCTGTAATGCAAGGATTCCAATGCCACATTCATTATTTTCTGAAACACTGCTGGGACGTTGGTCAGCCCGAACGGAATTTTTATAAACTCCTAGTGTCCATCGGGAGCAACGAACGCCGTCTTCGCTTGTGATTCCTTGGCCATCAAAATTCGATAATAACCGGACGTCAAGTCAAGAGTCATGAAATGGCGTTTGCCATGTGGTCGGTCCAACAGACGTTCTATTAAGGGCAGAGGGTATTTGTCCTTCTTAGAAACCCTGTTGAGTGCTCTCTAATCGATGCACGCATGTTCTTCGCATGTCGGTTTCTTCACAACAAGCAACAGAATCGCGTACTTGGAGGAAGAGTCGCAAACCATACCTGCCTTATTCAGCTGTTCCATAGCCTCGTTTATTCTCACTCGCTGATTGTACGGAGGACGATATGGTCAAAAAGATAGCGGATAGGCATAGTCTGCGATATAAATTTCATTTTACCCTTGGTTGTGGCTCCCAACTCAAAGACATTATCAGTAAAACAATCACGATGCTCGTTAATCATCTTGAGAAGTCGTTTCATATTCATTAGACTTTAATGCGATTCACGTGTGCACATCTTGTGGCCTAAAGAGTATTAGGCATTTCAAAGATACAATATGGTCGAAAGCCATTTCTGTTTTCTTGTGGCACCGAGAGCCCCGTGCAGTTACTTTTCCTTGCGTAACATAAATAGCGGAATCCGAAACATTTAAGAGTCGCAGGAACGAATGTGGTTCTCAAATCAAATACATTATCCGTAAAACAAACACGATGCTCGTTGATCATCTTGAGAAGTCGTTTCAATTCATCAGACTTTAATGCGATTCCCATGCGCACGTCTTCTGGCCTAAAGGGCATTATGGAATTTCAAAGATACAATGTGGTCAAAAGCCATTTCTGGTTCCTTGTGGCACCTAGAGCCCCATGCAGTTACTTTTCCTTGCATAACATAAATAGCGGAATCCCAAACATTTAGGAGTCACAGGAACGAAGCCCCACCTTCGTCTACATGGTTAATGCAGGTGGGCAAGCAATGCTTCCCATGCAGCACAAGGTGTTGCGCCAATATAGGAAGAGCATTGGCAAAAAAAGGTCCAATGATGGTCCACTTTAGCCGATCTGCTCCCAATATTGTCGATGCCATTATATAAAATCTTCTGACGATGGCACAGCTTCTCCAATGACCAACCAATATTGGATGCACATTGGCATAAAATGGGCAATCTTGGCCTGTCAGTTCCATTTGCTTGCGAATATTGGATGAATACTGGCAAAACATGTGCAATGTTGGCCTGCCAGTTTTATTGGTTTGCAAATATTAAATGAACACTGGCATAAAATGGGCAATGTTGGCCTGTCAGTTCCATTGACTAACGAATGTTAGATGAACACTGGTATAAAATGGGCAATATTGTCCTGTCAGTTCCATTGGCTCTCGAATATTGGATGAATACTGGCATAAACCGGACTATGTTGGCCTTTGAGTACCCTTGGCTTCCTAACATTGAATGAACACTGGAATAAAATGGTCAACGTTGGCCGGTTCATGTCGTCGGCATTCCCATATTTGATGGGGACTGGCCTAAAATGGACTCTGTTGGCTTTTTTGTACCACTGGCTTGCCAACGTTCCATAAACGCGAGCTTACAATGGTTACTGTTGTCCTGTTAGTACCATTGGCTCATCGTCATTTCAAGAACACAGTGGCATATAATGGTCAGTGTTTGTTAGACTGACAATACCATTGGCTTAATAGTGGAAGCATGTTGGAATTGGCTGGTTTAGGCGTGTTCTTTTCGCCTCAACAAGTTGAAGTTGCTGGAGCGCTTGCCAATTTTATTTGTTTGTCAAAGCGCGATTCAGGTGCTTTTCTGCGAAGTAAAGAAGGTACAGAACTTAAGGGCGATGTTTTGCTGCTTCACTGCGCATATTAGGGAGTCGCCAGCGATATAAGCTCATCAGGACCACCAACTGGAAAAAAAAAGAAAAACGATGTCCGCGTTATAGAGTCAACATAACAGATTATTATGTTGACTTTATGATCTCGACAGAAAATCTTCGTATTCAACTACGGGCTTGTGGACTGCACTTCGTGTGAGGTGAAGGACTTCTTTGCAATTGACTCGAAAAAAACACTATTCTGAAATGTGGTTATACAATGACGGCTCTATGAGTTTACGGCACTACTGGTGCCACATTCATAATAATAATAATAATAATAATAATAATAATAATAATAATAATAATAATAATAATAATCTTTATTGGCTCAGGAGAGCCGTGGCACCGCGGAAAGGCGACAGCCCGTACCAAGGAGGCCCTACCGTGCCACGTTTAGTGATAATGATTATGAGATGATATGTACAAAGGAGCCCTAATGCCTCCAACATGGCGCCAAGGCACTGATAGCAGACGATAATGTTGGTCTTGATTTACAGTCTAGCCGGAAGTGACTTCACGTGCAAACATTTTAAACTTAAAAGCGCAAAAAAAACGCGCAACAAAAGTACGATTCCACACTCGGCGAAGAACTGGCAACACAATTTTATTTAGAAAACACGAACAAATATAATAGTTTACTATACCTCGGCCCAAATGAATGCGAATTCCGCATTTTATGAAATGAGTGACGACGCACTGCCGCAACCGTCAGCATTCTTTACACTGATTTAGAACGCCAAGAAAATTGTCTCCTATGTTATCACTTCCCAGTGGCCCGGAATTTGTTTTTATAAAGCAAAGGATCACAAGAACATTAATCACACTGACCTTCCAAGTTCCCCGAAGAATACCGCTTTACAGAAAGTTGGTGCGCTATGTACGATCGGGTCGTGCACGAAAGCATCCGATCTCAAAAGCCCCGCGTCAAATTCTCCCCGACTGACATCCCACCCTGTTGTCACGCCTTCAAAAGGCCAGTTTTATCGGAGTCCCATGATGCAAATTTCTAGACATACTTGGGTAGTAACTCAATTACAGTAACGGAATTACTGTGATTTAATTACTTTTCTTTGTAATTTGTAATTGTAATTAATTACTTTCGGCTAAAAGGAATTGTAATTGTAATTTAATTACTTTTTAGCGTCAGTAATTGCAAAATTTCAGTCACAATTACAATTACTTTTGCAAGATTTTGCGGCGCCGTAGCTATTCCTTTCCTGACCACGGGGACGACAGTACAGCCAAAGCGACAAGGGAGAGAGAGTATCCCATCCTGCTCAAAAGGAGGGAGAGGAGGAATGGGAAAAAGAGGCTCGGATAGAACGGGATGAACGGTTTTGTAGACTGTAAAACGAGTTAATGAAACATTTGAGAAATAATTTGATAAATGAGGGCTATATATCACGTCCGTTTTCGTTCCCGTCGTAGTTGAAAATTGAAATCTGTCTCTTCGTCTTGTTCGCTTCCTGTTACTCGTGTTTCTAGAGATCTCTCTTATTTCTCATACCCATCAGGGGCATCAGGGTTCAAAGTCGAGCTGGATGGGCTCCAATCACATCGTCCGGTTGAGGCGGGAGGTTCAAGGTTCTCCTTGCGCGCCTTCGTCCTTATCTTATTCGCTTACATATTTCAGTCAAGGTTGGGGATTTTTACTGTCCAAGAAATTATTCTCTAGCTCGTCTGTTGGTTTGGTACCACTAACAGTAAGGCGAAGTACTTCCAACCGCTCTTCTTCTTCTTCTTCCTCTTCCTACCGCATACTTCCAACCGCTCTTTCTACACTGCTCGTCCCTCTCCCAATCCTCGTCTAGCTTTTTGTATAGATTTTCATTATTTATTGTTTGCTCTAACCCCTAAGCCTTTCAACTGTTTCTCAACCTGATTGGATGAGATTCCAAAACTTTACAAACCGTGGTTTTAGACGGTCTGGAGCTTGTTTTAAAATAAAATAATATATAAAATATTTTTTTTATTTATTGAGAATATAAGAATGCAGGAGTTCATTACTCCAAACTGTTAAGTTCTATAATTTGTTTAACAAATCTCATAAAATAAAAGTACTTCACATTTGTACAGCGGCCGTATAACTTGTTTGAAGTTATATGGCGCAAGTTGGGTAGCTCTCAGAAATAAGTAATTGCATTACTTTTTAAAAGTAATTTCTAGATGTAATGAATTACTTTCGCATAGTAATAATTGTAATTGTAGTTAAACTACGTTTGGAGCAAAGTAATTTAATTGTAATTAAATTACATTTTCAAAGTAATTTACCCATGTATGTTTCTAGATCAGGTGGCCGGCTCCTCACCGTCGACGGTTGAGCATTATACTTTTAATTTAGAGACAGGAAGTGTGCACGCAAGCGTGTGTAACGTAATAATGTCGTTATTTGTAGACCCTCAACATACTAGGATGACATGGAACAATTCTGGTTGAATCGCGCAAAGGGATTCTACACGTCGGGCTATCATGCTACACACGTACGATCGCCCACATGTCGTTGGTATTTTAGACTACTTGTGTGGCGCATTTCACATGTTTGTGCGCATGTTTTTTGTGCGCATGCTCTCCAGTTTTGTTTATTTTGAAGCATAAGCTAGTTAGTTTCAATGGTGCCCTGATGGAATGCCAAAGTGACGGACGATTTTCTGGAAATTTATATCGCCCCTTTTTTCCGCATTTGATTTATTATAGTATTTTCTTTAATTTTGACATTAGGCTCCAAGCTGATTTCGGAGCTTCGTGTCTGTCAGTCTCTTTTCGTCCTCTTGCTGTAGAGTGATCATGTCTCAGTAACCTCTACTACATTGGTTTTTGAAACCCGGATAGCAAATACCAGCAGAAACAAACGGAAGTATTCGAGAGAGAGAAGCGTACCGGGGAAGGTCGCGCCGACGGCCTGGCTTCCGAAACGGCGAGATAGGGTATTGAAAAAAGGTTTCTCTCCCGTTTCCCCCAGGCCGTCACTAATATATCCAAATCTCGCCTTTGCGAGCGGCAGAGGACTCGCCGTCTTTGAGGGAGGTGGACAGTGGACATTCCTAAGCTGACAGTGCCGGGGGAGCTACGCGCCGGCCGGACGAGTCATCACCTTCACCGCTCTCTGCGCGTGGTTACGGGAGAGAGCGTGATCACGGGATTAAAGATAGACCTGCGATTGGTTCACCGAGCTTCTTAGCTTCCTCTACACTCTCAGTTTAGAAGTGATGGAGTCCAGCCTGCGAAACACACGCACACACGCACACACACGCAAACAGAAAGTGGGATCGCGTGCACCAAGGTCACACAATAAGGTAGTGACTGGAAGATGGTGGGGATCGTGTCCTCAATTTCCAACGCACGCATCCTCGAACTGCAAATGGACAGATGCGCTTCGCAACTTATGCAAGTTTTCTTTTTTTTTGTGGCAGAAATAGCTTTTTTTTTAAGGAACAAAAATGGCAAGATAATCATGCGGATATCAGGACACCGTGGTGTCAGTTTCTACGTTGTTTGTGCGCATTTGATTGCTTAGCAGACTGTTTTTAGCGGGCGAAGTGGTCTCGGCATCTCCGCCATTTACGCTACCCTATACTGGAACCCTCAAGAACGGTGGTTCTAGAGTTCCAATCACCAGCAGCGCATTTCATCTTAGTGACAAGTGCGATCTTTAACATGCGGATTGCCAAGACCATGGATAGTCTGTCGGCAGCGCCTACACACCGGTGATCTACCATTGTTGTGGGCATCCATGTGCCCACTAGCTTCGATGGACCGAAGACACGACGGACCGCCTTCTCTTCCATGTGAGTGAGAAGGAGAGGTCCTCCTGACCATTGAAAATAGGTGTTCTTGTTACGCAGTGTGCGTTTTGTCACTATCCGATGAGTTTGAACAGTGTGGAACTCTGTGCCAGGAATCTCTGAAAAGTTAAACGTCTAATTCAGAGCGTATACAGGGGGAGCAGCGCACCAGGAAAACAGTCACTCGAATCAACATACACACAAAAGAAAGAGACATTTACGCAGCGCTGACTGACAACTATTGGTATATTTACACTTTCTCCTCATCGTCTATTTGTACTATAGGCTAGGGCCAGGTAGAAGAACTGGTGTTTTTACTTTTCTTTTGATATGAAGCTAATTTTAAGGCGAACTAAATTGAAAATATGTAATGTCCAATTCTTTTCGTGACAATGTTAAAGACGGAGTACTAACACATCTGCCGTTGTGTTTTGAAATGTTCTCTGCCTCGATAATTATTCTTGTGAGCTGGTTATGGTGCTTGCCAAGCACGGCGCAGTTACTCAGCAGCACCGAGCAGCCACAGCCTCAACAGTGAATGCCTAAATGACCGGAGTTTTCGTTGGTGAATGTGTTCTTTTGCTCACGAAGGCAATCGTTGAGACACCTTCCGGTCTGACCTCTGTAGAGTTTTCCACAAGGGAGAGGAAGGAGCATACCAACTTCTCTGTACAAGGAACAAAGGTGCTCTTATGCTTCTTTTTGCAGCCGACAGTTGTAATTGGTGGAGTATTTACTTTCTTGCACAAGCTGCGCAGTTTGTTAGGAGTTGAGAAGATGACCTCCAAGTTTACCTCGGTTAGCTATCTTCTTCAGTCCGTGAGAAAAATTATGAATATATGGCACAATGATGGGTTTCTTTGTTTTTTCTCTTTGCTTTTGTTGAGTGCATGCGTCTTGCCTGCTTTCGTTGATAAGCTTTTCGGCCACTGATGTTAATAACGAGATTGGGTATCCTGGGCGTTTAAGTCTTGAGACTTTCCCGTCAAAGCTCGTTGGAATGGAATGCGAGCAGGATTTTATGAGTGAGTTTCTGAGGCATAACCGCACGATGCTTCTTTTAACAAGTTTTGAATGAGCCGAGTTGAATGGTAAGCAGCGGTTTCTTTCCCTGGGCTCATACTACCAGCATAAATGGTGGGTAACATGAAGAGTCGGAGATCCAGGAATCTTAAAGAGAGCTCGATTGGAAGTTCATGAGTGATTTCCAAAGGACTCATGCAGACTTTAAAACTGTCGATGACGTCGGCAACCATGCTGGTGAAGTAGCGATCGTCCGAAGCTAGAACAATTAAATAATCGTCGACGTACCGGAACACTCGTATAACTTTGAGAGGTCGTCTAATGATTCTTTTAACTTCCTCTCGTGTTGCGCGAGATAGAGATCGCTGAGTGACAGGGGCAATGCAGGACCCGACGCAGACACCATTCTTCTGTAGGTAGGGTTGGCCATCCCAAGTAGCGAATGTCGACTTGAGGTAGATGTTAATCAAGGTCTAAAAC